>OY755249.1:57756549-57954049 GCA_963576725.1 Azorinus chamasolen
CAGAAAATGCGTAATAACTTTGCTTTTAGTGGTAATAGAAGGACAAAACAAGTACCAAAGTAAAGCAAAGACATATAGCTTGAATATCGTATATTATTTAATTAATATTCATAAATGCATTCTTATGAATATTCACGAGAATGTAAAAAGATGCGTTTTTTAGAAAATGGAGCTTGTGGATTAGTCTGATAGGCTTATTAATGCACACAAATTATTGAATTCAGGTTTAAATTGTTTGTTTGGGTCATCAGAACACAGTTTGAGCATTCCCCCAAAGTAATTTTGTCCCATCTATGTTTTATTGAACGGTTTCCATGGTAACGCGAGGAGGTAAATTTCGAAACATCATTGGTTCAGAAAATGCATAACAACTTTGCTTTTAGAGGCATAAGAAGGACAAAACAAAAACCAAAGTAAAGCAGAGACATATATCTTGATTATGATATATAATTTTAATAATATTCATATATGATTGCTTATGAATATTAATGAGGAAGTATAAAAATCCGCTTTTTTAGAAAAATGAGTTTTTTGTTTAGTCTTAGAGGCATATTAATGCACAAAAATTATTGAATTCAGGTTTAAATTGTTCATTGGGGTCATCAGAACACTTTTTGAGCATTCTCCCAAAATAATTGTGCCCTAGCTATGTTTTATTAAACGGTTTCCGTGGTAACCCGAGATAAATTTTGAAACTATCTTGATTAAGAAAATGCTTCATAACTTTGCTTTTAGAGACAATAGAAGGACAAAACAAGAACCAACGTAAAGTAGAGACATATAGCTTGAATACGATATGTAATTCTATTAATACATATAATGCATTCTTATAATGCATTCTTATGAATATTAATGGGGAAGTAAAAAATTTGTTTTTAGTTTGACGAGTTTGTTTTTAGTCTGAGAGAAATAATATACAAATACAATGTAGTTATTGAATTCAGATTTAAATGTTTTAATATCAACATACAAATAAAGGAAAACATCTTTGGTTCATGTAATATTTCTAAAACATGTATATTTAAGCTAATTTGCATATAACGTGCGTAAATGAATAAGCAATTTAACATAAGCCCTATATTTAGCATTGTTTCGAGTGTACTATCTTTTCTATTATCTATTTTACGTAAAATACCAGAAAAACAAACATTGACAAGAGCAGAGGGTCATTACTTTGGGTTCTTGAATATTAATGCATATTTATGAATATTAATGAGATGTAAAATAAACACACTTGAACGAGCTGTTCTTTTTATCTGAGATTATTTTAGTTAACCAGTATAGAGCTTGATACTGACTGAAACAGCGATATTGATGTTCATGTATATAAATATGTAGATAATGAATAATATTTCAAAATCATGAATATTAATGAGAATGTAAACTGTTGTAGGAAAGTAAGTTTTTCTATTATATTGCAATATACATGTATGTGAACAAAACATTTCTTGTAAGAAATTACAGCAGAGGAATTGATCCTCATGCATGTTTTATGAAGAATATTACTGTTATGGGTGTTTTGCAATGCAATAGAAAATATATAGCATCTCGACTGTAATCACCAGCTTATGTTTACCCATATTAGCCTTGCGTGACTTCTTACTTACTCGCGATGTCTTATGCATTTGCTTGATTATTTACCACAGCATGCCAGAGCAACGCAAGGCTTCTTGAGAGCATTTCGCGACAGGCTGGACAACTCAATAAGTGTGTCTGGCCTGCTGCGGATACTCCGCGTCAGCTCCCTGTCCAGTTTCATCCCTCTGGACAGGGGAGACGTGGGAGCTTGCTGCCCGACGGAAGAAGTATTCTTCTCTTTGGTCAGCGACTCCCTCGCAACAGACACATCACTGTCCTCTAAAGCTCAGAAGAAGCCTGCTTCTTCTTTAAAATCACTTTCGTCAACAGCCCCTGTGGTGCAGGCGATTCCCCAGTTGTTAGTTGCAGATCGGCACCCAACTGCTGGCCCGGGCGCGGGTTCCCCATTTACCACTTGAATGGTACCCTTTGTTCTGGTCCCAGGTACTATTGTTGCCAGGTCTCCCGGTCCGCTTGTTGTGTGAAGAGTTTTGCCTGGTCCCGCTGAATCTAGGCCCAGATATCCTTCACCGGTCCCCGGTTAGTACTTCCGTTTCATGACATCACCAGCAGACCGGTCTACCGAGCCCCCGCCCAAAGATGTCACTGTGTATTCTTTGGTCCCGTGTCCTAAGTTTGCTCTCCAACGGTCCTCCGGTGGCCCGGTCTGGTCCTTTGGACCAGGATACCGAAGTGGACCGGTAAATCTACCAGTCCAATCTTTTCTACAGGGCATTCTGTCTGTACACCGCATTACAGTGGTGAAAGTCAACAGGAAGCTGCTCTGGCTAAGTCTAGACGTTCTTGGTCGTCTAGACCCTGTAATTACTCTTCATCTTCTGAGTACACCTCGGACCCCCAGCCCCCATCCCACCCACCCCGCAGGAGGCGTAAAAACCTTCTTATTCTTCTAATGGGAACCGGCACTCGCACCGCTCTCATCGCAGATCGAGGTCTTACCATTACTCTTCTATGCGAAGACATCGCTCTGCCTCCTCAGATTCGCCGGCTGGTCGCTCTCGATAGCCGACACTCATTCTGGGAACCAGCAATCTTCACCTCGAGGGAGAATAGCTCTCACGTGAACCCACAGTCCATACTTCTATGTCTGTGGCGGGTCCCACTCTTCCCGGGTGCTGCCATCCATGGCGTTCACCAGGGCGGATTCTGAGGGAGAGCAGGAAGACACTTTGTCCATTATGGCTCCTAGGGATGGTCCTATTTTTTAAGGGAATCAGACTTTGTGGAAGCCTCTCACTCAGATTTAGACGGGACTTAGTCCTCTTTTTCTTTAGATGATTCTGAACATCAATATTTTCTATTGAGAATGCGTGTGAAGATTGTTTTAGAATCACCCCACCCTCTGTCTGCCCCAGACCCCCGAATCCTATTCACAGGGGTCCTCTATCCTCTTCCGTGCTAGTGTCAGTCGAAAAAGTGGACCCCCTAACCTAATTAAGTTTAGGGAGTCTCTTTCTCCTTCCACGGGACTTCTTTCCCGTTTGCCTGAACTGGACGAAGATTTTAGTGCCAGCCCGGCAACTGGGTGGATCATGTTCGCTAAACTCTTACGGACAAGGGTTTCCTGGGTATCTCTTAGGCCTCCGGTTTCAAATGAAAATTGACCTGGGATGTTTTATCAGATCCCCTCACTTGATTCCAACAGCCCCAGGGGCGGGCATTAGGCCCCCTCTCTCTCTCTCTCTCTCTCTCTCTCTCGCACTGGCAGTTGCATCCAACAGATGGGATTCGCTACAAACATTGACGTATTTTCATTGACGTACGTATTATTATCGATATTTAAGACAGGTGACAGCTTAATGCATGGTGAAAGTCATGCAGAAAGCTCCTAGTGCAGCTTTCTGCATGACCTTCACCATGCATTAAGTAGTCACCTGCCTAAAAGGGTCTTAATGCTTCTATAAAGTAAATTCGAATAATCGAGATTTTACCGTATACTCAAAATAATACTAAATACAATGCTCATAGAAAATTGCTTATTCATATACGTACATTATATGCAAATAAGCTGAAATACGCATGCTTTATAGAAATATTACCTGAAACAAAGATGGTTTATTTTCCTTCACATGAAAACATTCAAACATGAATTCAATAACTCTTGTTTATTAATAGGCATCTCAGACTAAACAATAAACTCCTTTTTTCTAAACAAAAATCGGATTGTTTTACTTCCTCATTAATATTCATAAGAATACATTTATGAAAATTAGTTAAATTACATATCGTATTTAAGTTATATGTCTTTGCTTTATTCAGGTTCTTGTTTTGTCCTTCTTTCGCCTCTAAAAGCAAAGTTAACCATGGATGTTTGGAAATTTACCTCGGGTTACCATGGAAACTGTTAAAAACATAGCTTGGACACACTTATTTTGGGGAATGCTCAAGTGGTGTTCTGCGGACCCCAACGAACAATTTAAACCTGAATTCAATAATTTTTGTACATTAATAGGCCTCTAAGACTAAACAAAAAACTCATTTTTTCTAAAATTGCGGATTTTTATACTTCCTCATTAATATTCATAAGCAATCGTATATGAATATTATTAAAATTATATATCATAATCAAGATATATGTCTCTGCTTTACTGTGGTTTTTGTTTTGTCCTTCTATTGCCTCTAAAAGCAAAGTTATTATGCATTTTCTGAACCAATGATGTTTCGAAATTTACCTCCTCGCGTTACCATGGAAACCGTTCAATAAAACATAGATGGGACAAAATTACTTTGGGGGAATGCTCAAAATGTGTTCTGATGAACCAAACAAACAATTTAAACCTGAATTCAATAATTTGTGTGCATTAATAAGCCTATCAGACTAAACAACAAGCTCCTTTTTCGAAAAAACGCATTTTTTTTACATTCTCATGAATATTCATAAGAATGCATTTATGAATATTAATTAAATCATATACCATATTCAAGCTATATGTCTATGCTTTACTATGGTACTTGTTTTGTCCTTCTATTACCTCTAAAAGCAAAGTTATTACGCATTTTCTGAACCAATGATGTTTCGGAATTTACCTCGGGTTACCATGGAAACCGTTTAATAAACATAGATGGGACAAAATTATTTGGGGAAAATACTCAAAATGTGTTCTGAGGACTCCAACGAACAGCTTAAACCTAAATTCAATAATTTCTGTGCATTAATAAGCCTCTTAGACTAAACAACAAACTCCCTTTTTCTAAATAAATCACATTTTTTACTTCCTGATTAATATTCATAAGAATACATTTATGAATATTAATAAAATCATATATCATATTCAAGCTATATGTCTCTGCTTTACTTTGGTACTTGTTTTGTCCTTCTATTGCTTCTAGAAACAAAGTTATGGCGCATTTTCTGAACCAAGGTAGTTTCGAAAATTACCTCGGGTTACCATGGAAACCGTTAAATAAAACATAGCTGGGACAAACTTATTTTTGGGGGCATGCTCAAAATGTGTTCTAAGGACCCCAACGAACAATTTGGTACCCATGAAAAAAAGTCTAGGGGGGGATGCTACGGTAACCACTACTAGGACCCAGCCTAATATCTATATAATATCATAAGCAAACAGAGCAGACTGTGATCAGATGGCTCCTATAGGAGCCGTCTGATCTGGGTCTACTCTGCAACTGTGCAGAAATGCGTATTTATGGAGTAAAGGGTTAAGAATCTGATGATATCCTAATTATTGCAGAACACTCTTGCAGTGGCATTTTGAAACACTCTCAACCCGCAGTAAGCGATCATCTGTATATAGGTTCACTGTATGTACCGTATGCAATGCAATCATTTATTATGTTGTGAATGTACATGTATATTGTTCATTGCTATTATGCAGTCACAAAATGTTTGATTCTTTATTATAACTAAAGTGAGATTAACATAGACTGTTACATTGAAAGAGTTACAAGCCATTTCTGGTTTGGAGAAAATAAATGTTTTTTACGCAGACCTTATTTGACTCTTCCTCTCAGGGGATTTCTTTCTACCAGGGAACAGTTTTAAATGTCATTTTGCAAAGAAAACCACAATCAAATGCCTATGTCTCACTTATGGTTCAGCTGGGCCCTGGTCACACTATTAAATTCACATTTATTCTATACTACTCAAATGATAAATATTTCATTTCAATTATTAAAGTGCATCATATAATTTTAAAATAAATTCAACAGTATTCACTTAAAAAAATGTTAACTACTTCATATTGAACTTTTTATAACTCCATTGTTGGTTAAAAGTTAGATTTTGGTCATGCATAATTAAGATAAAATACTTTTGCATGAATCTTTTGTGTTACAATAATGGACATTTTTAGTGCAAAACTATTCTAACTTAAGTTAGAATAGTCTTGCATGAAAATCGCAACAAACATAGGACTGAATTTAGAGGCAAGACTATTCTAACTTAAATAATTTCAATAAAAGCAACAATTTGCAAAAAACTTAAAATATAATCATTCGGGATAATGCAGGAAACAAGTTAGTTTAAAACAAAACTGGAATATACAGCAAAAATGTAACATTGAATAAGTAAGTAAGTTTTTTCCCTTTCCTGTAAAGTTTTGAAAAATCAAGTTAGAATAGTCTTGCGCCAAGCCCTCGTTATATAGAATATACGAAATTTCAGCTTTGTCTCAAAACGTCCCAGGCATAATTTTTTCGGCCCCAAATGTTACAAAACGTCAATTTAGGAATGTAGTGTATGCTTAAGTAGCCACATGCCCTTGTGGTACTTAACTGATGAACCTCTTTAATACTAGAATGTTGGATATATCTTAGTAGTTATAGTTAGACAGTCGAAGTGTACATAGCTGTAAGAATAAAGTATATTAACCTTAAATGGTGTATGTCGTTCATTGGAACTACCTTAAATGGTGATAGATTGTACACGAACACTACAATTGGCGACGAGGATAAAGTTAAAAGCCATTTTTTGAGATATTTATGAGGAATTATGGCTAGTGAATTAGATATCAGTGCATTACCTAGGTTTGATGTTTATGGTGATCCGTCAGGACTTTCAGCCAAATGGAGAAGGTGGCACAGAGCGTTCAAGCTCTATGCAGTTGGCAAGAATATCAAAGACAACGACAGGAAAAGGGCACTGTTACTACATATGGCAGGAATGGATGTGCAAGATATTTTCTTCACGTTACCAGAGGGTAGAGGGGACAATGTCTATGCAAAAGCAGTGAGCTCTCTAGAGCAGTATTTCGCTCCACAGTCAAATGTGCCATTTGAAAGACACAGTTTCAGGAGTATTACACAGGAAGCAAATGAAACAATTGAACAATACATAGTGAGACTGCGTCAGAAAGCGGAAACATGTGAATTTCATAATGTAGATGAGGAAATTCGAGATCAAATAATTGAAAAATGTCGGTCTAATGAGCTACGACGAAAACTCCTTGAGAAAGGAAGAACTCTGACATTAGAAGAGCTTCGTGGTATTGCCAGAGCTTTGGAAGATGCCACAACGCAAGCAAAATCGATTGAGGGAATTGTAGATTCTGTAAATAAACTTTCGTTCAAGAAGAAGACCAATTTTGTTAAAGACGTAGAGTTCTACAAATGCGGAAGGAAAGGCCACACTGCAAAGGACAGAAATTGCCCTGCAAAAGACAAACAGTGCAGGAGATGTGGTAAACAAGGACATTTTGAGAAGAAATGTAAATCAAGTCAGCCGACGAAACAAAACAGATCAATGTCCAGAGGAGCAACCAAGTTTAACAGGGTTAGAAATATCAACTCTGACAGTGAGCCAGCATCTCACACGGCTATGACATTCAATATTCACTAAATGTATCCTAAAGCGACATCAATTCGGGTCGACATTGAGGGCATTCAAACCAAATTCATTATTGATTCTGGATCCAGCTGCAACATCATAGACAGGGCAACGTGGGAGTATCTAAAGAACAGAGGAATCAAGTGTAAAAATGAGCCGCGGAAGAAGGAAATATTCGCATATAACTCAAAAGAACCATTACCGGTAGCTGGGATGTTTTGGGCGTCAGTACAATACAGAAATATAGCCTTGGATGACACCGAATTCATCGTAATTGAGGGAAAAGGCCAGTCTTTATTGGGATGTGATACGGCAATACGACTAGGTGTTCTCAAAATTGTTCACAATGTAGATGAATGTGTTTCCAGTGG
This sequence comes from Azorinus chamasolen, assembly GCA_963576725.1. Taxonomy (NCBI): domain Eukaryota; kingdom Metazoa; phylum Mollusca; class Bivalvia; order Cardiida; family Solecurtidae; genus Azorinus; species Azorinus chamasolen. The sequence continues at coordinate 57,764,305 of OY755249.1, forward strand.
AAGCAATGTCTTCAAGGAGCATAGTGATCTGTTCGAAGGCTTAGGAAAGTTGAAGGATTATCAGTTGGAGATTCCTGTTGACAACAGTGTACAACCAGTTGTGCAACAAACACGGCGTGTGCCATATCAATTACGTGATAAACTTAGGGACAAACTAACAGAACTTCAGGATTTGGACATCATTGAGCCAGTTGAAGGACCTTCAAAGTGGGTTTCACCGGTCGTCATTGTGCCAAAAGCCAATGGAGACATTCGTTTGTGTGTGGATATGCGACAGGCTAACACAGCTGTGAATCGTGTCCGGTATCCCATACCAACAGTAGACGAGGTGCTTCAGGAAATGAACAATAGTAAGACATTCAGCAAAATTGATATAAATAATGCATACCATCAAATTGAACTTTCGCCGGAATCCAGAGAAATCACCACATTCACGACCCATATGGGTTTATTTAGATATAAAAGACTTATGTTTGGTATTTCATGTGCACCGGAAATGTATCAAATGATTCTCAAGCAAACACTGCAGCACTGTGAGGGTGTACAGAACATCATGGATGATATTATAGTGCATGGTCCTAATCAGAAAGTGCATGATGAAAGATTGGAGAAAGTGTTGAGTGTGTTGAGAGAGAAAGGGTTCACATTGAACAAAGAAAAATGTCAGTTTAACATGTCTAAATTAGTTTTCATGGGTCATGAGCTGACTGAGCGAGGAATCAGGCCTACAGAGGTCAAAGTTGAAGCTGTAGTAAACGCGAGCGAACCGCAGACTGTTTCCGAAGTACGTAGTTTTCTAGGGCTAGTCAACTACAGTTCCAGATTCATACCAAATTTAGCAACCATTGCAGCGCCACTGCATGAATTATTGCAGAAGAATGTAAAATTTAAATGGGGCGAAACTCAAAGAAAGGCATTCAATGAGTTAAAACACAGGTTGTCAGAGGCAGAAACGCTAGGGTTCTATGATAAAAAGGCCCATACGAAAGTTGTAGTAGATGCAAGTCCCGTGGGTTTAGGTGCTGTTCTGATATAGGAACAGAAAGGGGAAAACAGAGTAATATCTTATGCCAGTAGGAGTCTTACTGACATAGAAAAGAGATATTCACAAACAGAAAAAGAAGGGTTAAGTGTGGTTTGGGCACTTGAACGTTTTCACCCGTGGTTGTATGGTATTGAGTTCGAACTGCTGACTGATCATAAACCGTTAGAGTTCATTTACGGGCCTAGATCAAAGCCTTGCGCCAGATTAGAAAGATGGGTTCTCAGGTTACAACCCTACAGGTTCAAAGTTAGACATATCAAAGGGGTGAACAATATCGCTGATGCGTTATCGCGATTAACGCAGAAATCGGGTAAAAACTTTAGAACAATAGACTCAGTTGATGATCATGAATATGTCAAATTTGTTGCAAGACAAGCAACACCTTCGGCGATGACAACGCGAGAAATCGAAGAATTTTCTGTCCATGATCCTGAAATAAGCAGGTTAAGGGAGAGCATTGAAAATGGTCGATGGGACAAGATTGTGCAGAAACAGTTTCTGGCAATCAAAGATGAGTTGTGTACTATAGGGTATTTAGTACTTCGAGGTACAAGAATTTTGATTCCGTACGCACTGCGCGAACGTGTATTAGAGCTAGGTCACATGGGTCATCCTGGAATTGTTTCAATGAAAAGTCATTTGAGATCAAAGGTTTGGTGGCCTGGTATTGATAAAGAGGTTGAGCAGTATTGCAAAACATGCCATGGTTGTCAATTAGTAAGCCAATCAACGCGTCCAGAGCCAATGGCTAGAACTGAGTTGCCTAAAGCGCCATGGCAAGACTTAGCAGTTGATATTTTGGGTCCATTACCGTCTGGGGACTACATAGTAGTTTGCATTGACTACTACAGTAGATACTTTGAATTAGAAGTGACAAGATCAATTACGTCAGAAAAGCTTATCACAATCTTGAAAAAATGGTTTCTTACACATGGACTGCCACTGTCATTGAGAACAGACAATGCGAAATCATTTGTGAGTGACTGTTTTGTCAATTTCTTAGAATGTCAAGGTATTGAACATAGACGCAATACACCGTTATGGCCACAGGCGAATGGCGAAGTTGAAAGACAAAATAGGTCAATTCTAAAGCGACTGCGTATTTCACAGAGTCAAAAAGGAAACTGGAGATCAGATTTAGACGAGTATATTATGATGTACAGGAGTACGCCGCATTCGGTTACAGGCATTTCTCCAGCAGAGATGTTGTTCGGGAGAAAAATCAGAACGCGCGTCCCTGAAATTGAAAACTTTAGGAGAGATGATAATGAAATTTGCGACCGTGACTCCGAGAAAAAGGGAAAAGGTAAATTGTATGGGGACGAAAAGCGAAAGGCAACAGATAGCCATATCATTGAAGGTGACAAAGTTTTATTGAAACAAGATCGCAAAAATAAATTAGACACACCTTTTAACCCGAATCCGTTCACAGTAATGAACAAAAATGGGAATAGCGTATTGGTTAGATCAGGAGCTGACGGTACCGAGTACAGGCGAAACATAACACATGTAAAATGGTATGAAGACCGTAGCCTTCCTCAGACATGCTCAGAACCAATACATTATAATAATAATGAGAGAATGGAAAGAGAAACTGTGACAGGAAAATTAGATCTGGATCAAAATGTTAGTCAAAGGCCAGTGAGAGAGAGAAAGCCGCCAGAAAGGTTTAAGGACTATGTAATGTCTTAAATTATTCCACATGCCCTGGTGGGATATTTGTATGGTGCTTCAAATTAACAAGACACTGAGAAATGAGACTTTATCAGGAGTGTTAAATGAAATATTATTCACCTAAACAGAAGAGAGAGATGCTTGTTTTTGTTTATGATAAGCAAATCTGAATGTTTGTTTCAAGCAAGAACTCAGATAAATAATTGCCTTAGTTTAATTGAGCATGCATATCATGTTACACTCATTAAGCTAGAGTAAGCCGAGAGACGGTTACCTGTTATCATTAGGATTGTCGGTATCCCCGTATCTGGGATATATCAGAGTGAGTCAGGTCTGGGAAAGTGGTCAGTTGTAAATACCAGTATTACCTTTAACATGTTATTGATTGAAATATGTTTTGATATCATAGGATTATGATTGGTTGTGTATCATCATAATTATTATTAGTTATGATGATTAGTATCTAAAAAGGGGAGGAGTTGTAGTGTATGCTTAAGTAGCCACATGCCCTTGTGGTACTTAACTGATGAACCTCTTTAATACTAGAATGTTGGATATATCTTAGTAGTTATAGTTAGACAGTCGAAGTGTACATAGCTGTAAGAATAAAGTATATTAACTTTAAATGGTGTATGTCGTTCATTGGAACTACCTTAAATGGTGATAGATTGTACACGAACACTACAAGGAACATTTTAACTTATTTTAGACATATTTCATGAGCCGAACGCCTTTGGTAAAATGATGATATCGAGTGAAAATTTCGATTTTTTTTTCAGAATCAGAATTATAACTATTTCCTTCATATAAACGTATGTGTATTCGTTTTAAGTTCTTTTCAACCTTTATTCTATGATTTGATATGAGTTTCATTTTTATCATTACTTAGGCAGAAAATATAGATTCAGATCTATCGTGGATGGACCAGTTTCGGCGCACTTAGCAATCAAACTGATCGCGGTGATCACAAATCTTAAAATTGTATGAAAATAAGTAATATTACCTTTGTAATAGGTTTTCTAAGTTAAATATGTATAAATTAATTCCCAAAATATTCCATTATGGCATATTTATCGCGGTTGAAACCGTTTTAATGACGTAGCCATTTTGTGTTATTTTGTGTTTATCTGCCCTATTTCGGTGCGGTTTATTTTTATCCAAATACAGTGTTAAACAAAAGTGTATGACTACATTTGGATATTAAAAGTAGTAGGTCTGTAACTTATTTTTTAATTTTGAACTGTGAAAACAAAAGGAAATGCATATCAAACAAATTATGCATGATGTAACGAGTTTAAAGTATTTTTATAACAAGAACCATTTATTGTCAATGTTCTTACCTGGTTTAAACTCATTTTCCCTGGAATTTGTGCATTTTGACTAAAAACAACTTTAGAAAGACGGTTATTTTTCAGTAAACTATTATTGGATTTAAATCTAGTAGGTATCTCTCCGGCATGAAAAAATTAGGCCCCTATCCTGTATGAATAAACTAAAGTATATCTGCTCTGTAAGGTCTCTCTCCTATGTGAAAAATATAGTGAAGGACATACTTTTGGACATAGCCTGTACTTGAAAAACAATGAGCCGAGACATCGAAATCATGTGACTTTGCTGCAGCATATGACAACAAATGTTTACAAAATTGAGAGAAACGTTTTCAGGACAGTATTTTTCGGAACAAAAGTTATCTAAGTGAAAACAGACATAAGGAAAATGGCTGAAATTGCTATGCTTTATCAAATATAGTAAGTAATTAAACTGTTTGCAGCACATTTAGATTTTTTTTGACAGCGATGACAGGTATTTGTTTATTTTGTGGATTGCAAAAAGTGATGACCTAATTCAGCTCTTCTTAAAGAAGATATCGTTTCCCAAGTAAAGTGCACCGAAATAGGGCATGCACCGAAACAGGGCCATCGATGGTAATTAATATACTGTAAGCAAACAGAGCAGATCCTGGTCAGAAATCTCCTATAGAAACCATGTGATCTGGGTCTACTCTTTTTGCAAAGGCGTAGAAAGGCGTATTTATGGAGTAAAGGGCTGACTACAATGTATTATCATCAATGCAAACAAAGGAAACCCAGACCAGATGGCTCTGAGTCTTACAGGGTATGCTCTGTTTGCTATGGAATATTATAGGTCTTGCTAACATAAATAATCATGGATTGAAGGTTTAAAAATATTTGTTTATATAATGACCATGGAACATATACATAGAACATCATACATACTCTAAAACACATAATATGAAATAGGCACAGCCTATAAGTGAGCACAGCTGCCAAACGCATTCAACTTAATAAAATGAAAGCATATGGTGAATTTGATGATTAATACACCAGATTCTAAAAGTAACAGAACAATAAACGAATACAGTACACCTTGATAAAAGTAGAAAGCACAACAAGAAAACAAATCTTAACTTAAACCATCAATCTCTTACTTTTCGTTAAAGAGGAATGATCGTATATTTTCAATAATATCATAAAACTTGGTATCTGTTATAATAATGCTCAATCATTATTATGAAGGTTCCTAATTTGAACTTATATCGAAAAATGTCCCTGTGATACAAATAAACTGATTTCATCAATACTGATAGTTTTTGTTCTACTACACAATATTATCGACCTTTTCCGTTAAATTCTTCCGCGTTTTGCCAATGATCACCCGATCCCTTCATTGTTTTCGTAATAGCTTTCTCGGAAGTGGCTGGAGAATCGCAAATAGGGCGAACAGTTACGAAACTAAAAACACAAACCGAATAAAACTGAAACATCGGGGAGTAAAACTGGGATCGCCGATATGAAACACTTGGATGTTTTGTCATTATAAACGGTAATTGGATGGGTCTTTTTGTGATATACTACTTTTCAGCATATATATAAACAAATGACTTTTGTATATTTCAAGTGTTTATGAAACACGTCAAATGTAGGGACACCCCCTTTAGTTCATATCCAAGTCATAAAGTGGTTGATAGATCTACTTTTGGTCCAAGACTGTGACATCTTATTGGCTGATGTTTGTGTTTCAGACTTATATAAGTGACTGTCCGGCTGCAATTTATTTAATGTATGTTTAATTGTTTAGCGACGATCATGTCACCAACCATACTATGTTGATTTAAAAAAAATGGCTTTAACTGAACCTTGGCAATAAGTCAACTTCACAAAGTACTGTAATATTAATGTGAAATAAAAGTGTATTGGTTAGCGATGTTCATGTCACCCACCATACTTCATTCAATTTCTTATAAACAAAATACTACAGTTAGTAATAAAATGTATATATATTACTCAATAATTAGCAATATGTATATGTTAAATATTGTAATATAATGTGAAATAGTTGTGTATCATGGTTAGCGACGATCAAGTCATCCACCATTGTGACCAATTTTTTACAAGTTGAATGTTGTAATATATCTGTGAAATAGAACTTTGTGTATTGGTTAGCGACGATCATGTCACCCCCAATTTTTACAAGTAAAATAAGAAACTCATAATGCTGCACTTTGATGTTTAAATTATTGACATAGTCTAAATCACAAGACAGTAGATTAGTGATATTAACCCTTTCCTTCATTGCCAGAAGGGCATTACATGTATAATGTAATACTGCTTCAAGCAAGCTGAAATTAAGGTTTGGTAATGCTTAAAGCAAGATGACAAGAAACCAGAAAGCTCAAGGAGCTTTCTGCGTTACTTTCATCATGATTTAAGCTGCCATCAGATCTGTATTCACCATCATCAGTAAATATTAATTGTAAAAAATATAGTAAAGGTGTCATATGGTGTTAAATATTCAGAGGATTGGTTAAAATGGCAAGACCAGCTGTGTGTTAGTTGTGGTATATGTACACCAGGTACATTTAGGTGCATTGAGATAGAAACATGCAGAAAACAGAAGATATTGATAGAGCTGTTGTGTTAGTAACCTAAATGACAATTGATACTAATGATGGTGATGATAGACTTTGAAGTTACTGGATAGGTCAATAGGATAAGGACAATACTGTGTGCATGCATTTATAAACATGTATTTATAAAAATATACAACATAATGTTCAGCTATTTCCTTTTTAGCATGGAGGAAAGGGTTAAACATTTGAACTATGTGTTTCACATGCATACAGTATATCATAGGGGTAGTTAAAAGCTATTTTCGTTTGAAATCCCATGAATCAGAATCATGTAATTATAATAGCATCATCATCATCAATAGCAGCAACATCTTGCAGCGAAGAAGGACAACTTAAGTCATTCTGAACTGTCTTGCAAACAATGGAAAACCACTTGTATTTAGCCAGTGATCAGGATGAACTCCATCATCCATATATGAACATAACTTCATATATAAGTAGATTTTCTACATTTTTTAGAATTTGGGGCATGCCTCCCTCGGGGTTTTTTTTGTGCTTCTTTTCTGGATGCCTCTATCCAATCTGATTGTTGGTAGATTGTGCTGAGTGTTTATGTGTGCTATTTTTGTATTTATATGTCTTATGTCTTCTTCTAAAATTTTTTGTTTAGTGTGTATTTCAGTGTCAGGGAATTGGCTTGAATGAAATTTGCTGTGCTTGTTTTTGAATTTTGTCTGTTTCTGAAGTGATGCTGGTGGTATGCTTCCAACCTTTAAAGTTGTGATGTCTTTGTTAAATGATGTTGCTAAGCCTTCAAGTTGTTCAATAATGTTAAATTAACTTTCTGTGTAGAGTGATTGTAATTATAGAACATGTCTTCGGAGGTTAACAAATCACGGATTTTCACGGAAATCACGGATCACGGAATACACTTTATAAACATAACAAAAGTCGGATTTTTTTGCGGAAATTATGACAAATCACGGATGATTTTTGTACTAACTTGTACAAATCACGGAAAAATACAGATAATTACGGATCAAATCACGGATCATTACGGATTACTTCACGGAACGTCACCCCAATGTTTCAACAATACGGAAATGGTGTTACGGTGCGTTGTAATATTAACACGGCGTGACATGACGTCGTTGTTAAGTGGGCGTCTTAGCAACGTAATAATGGCGGGAAATACACTTCGCGCTTATCGAAATAAAATGGAATTAAAATAAATGGACATTAACCATCCAGACAAGGAAGATCCTATTTCAAACAATAGGCAATCTCCGCTGTCAATTGGGGATGTGGATCACCTGTTTATCTACCATTCCTGCAATAAACAGGTTCCGTTCCGACCAAAAGGAGGCGAAGTATATGTCTACCGGCCCGACAATTTAGTGGAAATCAAAGACAGGGTTGCCGACGGACATAGCTTTTCATGTGAAGGATCTTGGAAAATCCGTGGACGAGTTGGTCCGATTACAAAAAAATATTTCTATTTGTTCATAAAATTTGAAGGAAAACGTAGAAGTACAGACAAAAGATTTAGGAAGGAGGTATTTTTGTCGGTAGATTGTCCAAACACTGTTATTCTACATTATATTGGAGATGAAAAATTGTCTATACCCAAAACACATGGAAATAGTCTTAGACAGACAAAGATAACCATCAGAACGAAACCATCCGTCACTGAAAAAATTAAAGAAATCGTAAAGGAAAACACGGACAAGCCAGCACATAAGTTATACAAGGAGACAACGTCCGAGGCAGCTCAATTGACAGAACAGCCGAACAATGTACGGCAGATACACTATATCCGCGAAAAGGTAAAAGCGGACAGTCGCCCTACGAAAGATGCACTTATAAATTTGCAGGCCTTAGCGTACGAGGAGGATTTCATTCACTATATCGCCACATTCCCAGACCTCGTATGTCTCGCAGGTATGCCAGAAATTTTGGACAATTTGAATGTCTTGCTACAGATCCTACCAAAGGAAGAGCAGCTTCTTAGCTATGATACGACATTTTCAATGGGCGACTTCTATGTTTCCGTACTTTTATTCAAGTACTCTATTTTTTACGAAAGTCCGGTGATACCAGCGTTGTTCCTTATCCATGAAAGGAAATTTCAAAGTCATCACCAAGTCCTTTTTCAGAGGTTAAGAGATGCCTGTAAGAGAAATTTGAAGAATGTCCCGCTTGCTACAGATATGGAAATAGCAATAGTCAATGCAGCAGAAGCTGAAACAACATTGAAAGTTGTGGGATGTTGGAGACATCTAAAAAAGGATGCGGAAAGGTACATTTATGCCTCTGGTGGACACAAGCAGGAAGCTGTCGAATTTGCAGATTCGATTTATTCAATTCTCAGAGCTGAAACTACCAAAGATCTTGACAGCTTAATAGAAGAAAGCCAGAAGTACTGGACCGAAAGGATGAAAAGTTACTTCGAGAAGAACATTTACCCAAAACTTGACAGGTTTGCATCTTGTTATATTTCTAAGTACATGTACACCAAAGTGGACAAATATTCTGGCGTCACAACAAACCAGAGCGAAGGGTTCAACTGGCTTATCAAAGACTTAAACAATTGGAAAGAGGGCCCAATAGATTCAGTAGTATTATCCTTCCGCTTCCTACAACAGTTTTATCTTTCTGAAATAAAAAGGGGACGGGCAGGATTAGGAAACTACACATTAAGAGATGAATTCATAGGAATGAAAATTCCTTTAGAAGAAATCAATTATTGCACCTCGTCTGTCAGTAGCTTTAAAAACATCGTGACTGCCATCAAAACAGGAGATTTTATGACAGGTAAGTCAGATGAATTAAAAGAATCTGGAGAAAAGACAGACCATACAAACATCGCTAAAGCTAAAGAAATTATTGAATCTGAAAGGATGGTCTTTGTTCCAAAACTTGGCTGCTTTGTTCTGATGGGTGCTTCAGAGAAAGTGTACACTGTTGAAATGTTCCCAACAGAAAAATGTTCTTGTCCGTTGCCAAACAGTGCTTGCTGCCATATATTGGCTGTCAAGCTTGCTTTACGAATGAACACAGACAGTAATCCAAAAAACATCAACTTAACATTACTGCGTAAAGCAGCCAGAAAAAACCGGGACGTAAACAGCCCCGGAAAGGGGACGTTGAAATCACGGACGAAAACACGGACGAAATCACGAAAAACCCAAAGGCTTAGTCACGGACGAAAACACGGACGAAATCACGGAAAAACCAAAAGACAACGAAATCACGGGCAAAATCACGGACAAAGCTAAAGGATCCGAAATCACGGACGATATCACGGATAATAACGACATCAGCATCGAAGTGACAGAATTGCCATTGTTAGACTTACCCAGCTCAGTGCCAGTGGTTCTGAATATTTCCGATGTCAGAAAAAGCATAGAGTCTACGGGAACAAACCTTTCAACAGAGGCTTTAGCTAGAATAATAGGCACCTTTGACAACGGCTGGATAGATGATTCTGCCATTGATTGTGTACAACTTCTGTCGCATAAACAGTTTCCTATGATAGACGGGTTCCAGTCCTGCTGTTATGCTCAAAAGCCGTGTTTTAAACCAGTGTCTGACTTCTTTATTCAAATCTTAAACACCCATCCCAAAGACGGAGGTCTACATTGGATAACGGTAGCAAACTATAGTGATGGCAGATGTCCCTCCGTGAGAATGTATGACAGCGGTTACACCACGAGAGTTTCCACAAGTGTAGAACGTAGCATTGCAAACATTATCCGGACCCCAGACGATACAATACATATTCGCATAATGAACCAACCAAATTCAAACGATTGTGGATTATATGCAATTGCATTCGCTGTCTCTTTGGCTTACGGAAGCGATCCTGTAAATATTCAGTATGACAATGAAAAAATGCGTCCACACTTACTGAAATGCATAGAGGAAGCCTACATGACAGAATTCCCACAGTCTAAAGTAAACAGAACTTCCGACTATACACAGGCACACAGCTTTCCTGTACATTGTACATGCAGAATGCCTGACGAAGGATTCATGTTCCTATGTACTCTATGCCAATTATGGTTTCATCCTGCATGTCAAGAAATCAAACTGTCTGAACGCCAAATCCGAAAATCTAGAACAATAAAATGCTTACAGTGTAGAAATTAAATATTTTAAACTACCAGTCATTTCTTTTTATTACGGAAACCATGTCCGATCAATCACGGACATTTCACGGATGAACTCTTTATTTTCACGGACAAATCACGGAAATCATGTCTGGTTCTTTACGGACAAGTTTTTAGGCTCTTATGCAATGATCCGTGATTTCCGTGAAAATCCGTGATTTGTCAACGGCGTATGTCTTCAAGGCTGTAGATCTATGTCTGGGATGTTAGATGTGGTTGTATGTGAGACAGACAGACAGAATGATTTTTGTAAACCAGTAGGCCTATTTAAAGAAGTCAGACAGACAGGCTGATTTATGTAAAACAGTATCCATTCAAAGAAGGACAGAAAGACTACGTAACTTACTAAATTAAACAGTACACTGACAGACAGACCTGCAGACAGACAGACTATTCGGATAGAGTATTCGGAAAGAACAAGTCAGATTTCACAAACAATTCTACGTTGCCGTAGACCTAGTTCTTTATAAAATCTCAGTGATATACATTCGTTTGCATGTTTCACTCGCATATTTATTCAAGCAATCGGCATTTGTTTAAGTAGGTCAAATTTACGAAAACCGCTTACACCGTCGAAAACACCCTACACCGGGATAAATATCTAGATGTAGATCTTATTCAAATAATGTGATGTTTTGTATTGAGAACTGATTCAAATGAAAAAAAAATCAATGTCTAAATTACTCACATACAAAGTTATTGACAGTAGGAACCGGAAGAGTAACACAGCTGAGCCTTGTCAACCTCCAACGCAGTTATCTCCCCTAATCGCTACGCTGAAGTACGTAGTGTCAAGGGAGATCACTGTGCGGAGTTTGGAGCCTTGTATGTAAACAAAATGCACTGCAGACGACCACATCATGTGACCACTTACAAGTTGTGGATAATACGTCATCATACACTCGGCCTTTACCGCTAACTGGATATCGGACGGAGATGTTTACCGAACGGAAAACATTAATTTTCTGGCAAAAAAAAACAGCGATTAAAATAGTTAAATCTAATCTATACCGAAACGAAATGCAATTTTCAATGTAGTAAGTTTTAGAATATCGATTTTCTTCGTAGACAAACGTTGTTGCGATTTGTGTGGACTGTCGGGTATTCAATCGTAACTACTCGTCATATTCCGTCAGAGTTAGGAATATTGGAATCACTCGGAACACACCGGTTATTTCCCCGGTATGACTAAAACACGAAAGGAGGATTTTTTGGCGAAAGGAGGCGAAAGGAGGCGAAAGGAGGATTAAAATCAATATTGGCTATTTATTAGTCCAACTGCAGATTAAGGATTTTAGCGAAAGGAGTTTTATCAAACCAACTTACCTGTAGTAACCCACAATTCTACATTCAATTATATTAAGAGCTCCTTTCACGGGATTTACAGCTGGCGAAAGGAGCCTCCTTTCGCCAACTTCAGACCAAGATTTTTTAGCGAAAGGAGCTTTATCAAACCAACTTACCTGTAGTAACCACAGTTCTTCATTCAATTATATTAAGAGCTCCTTTCGCGGGATTTAGAGCTGGCTCATTTAAAGTAGCCTCCTTTCGCCAACTGCAAGGATTTAAATTAGCGAATGGAGCTTTTTCAAACCAACTTACCTGTAGTAACCCACAGTTCTTCATCCAATTATATCCCTTCACGGGATCCCTTCACGGGATTTACAGCTGGCGAAGGAGCCTCCTTTCGCCAACTGTAGAACATGGCTTTTTAGCAAAAGAAGTACATGCACTACATATGAGTTCCTTTCTCGGGATTTACAGCTGGCGAAAGGAGCCTCCTTTCGCCAATTGCAGACCAAGGATTTTCAACGAAAGGAGCTTTTTCAAACCAGCTTACCTGAAGTAATCCACAATTCTTCATCCAATTATATTAAGAGCTCCTCTAACGGAATTTATAATTGGTCAACAGTAGACCATGGATTTTCAGCGGATGGAGCTTTATCAAACCAACTTACATGAAGTAATCCACAGTTCTTCATTCGATTATATCAAGAACTCCTTTCGCGGGATTTAAAGCTGGCGAAAGGAGCAAGTAACCCGTTTCCCCCATAAATGTCATCAATATATCAATTATGTGGTAATATATTCAGGCTTATTTCATTATTTTAGTGCAAAATATACTTAAAATATGTGTATATATTAATTAAAAACACTAAGTATATAACCCGCAATTCTACATTCAATTACATTTTCCTTTCGCGGTATTTACTGTGGCAAAAGGAGCAAGTAATATGTTTTCCCTGTAAATGTCATCAATATATTAATGATGTGTTCATATATTAAGGCTTAAATCATTATATTAGTGCCAAATACATTTAGAATATATGTCCATATCATTTGACTTACTTATTAATAACTAATAAATAGCCAATATTAATTTTTAATCCTCCTTTCGCTCCTTTCGCCAAAAAATCCTCCTTTCGTGTTTTAGTCATACCCGTTATTTCCCTCCATGAATCACTCGGAACACACCGGTTATTTCCCTCCATGGTCAAAACCGAAAGTAAACATCAGCAGATCCGATTCCAGGTTAACAATGTACAGCCTACAAAACCAAAATTATATCCTACGCGTTACCATAGAGCTCACTTCGTTCGCAAGAATGGCCTTTAACCTGTCTGTTGAATACATCATATATAAAACACACATAAATAATCTGTCCGTAGAGCACTTAGACTTGTCAACGTTGTTCAGGTGGAACAATATCTGAACAGAATATCACTCTTCAAAAACGCCGAAAATTAATGTAGCCCGTTTATTGACGGAACCCAACACTGAAAACAAAGGGATTAACAGCTTAAATACATATATGTGTTACCGCCACGTGCATCCCATAGCAATTAGTGTTCATCTTTAACAATAATAAGTGGGATTAACACCTTTAACCCTTTCCCTCATATAAACTTGTTTTCACGCATTTGCAAACAGGGTAGACCCAGATCCTTTAGGAGCCGTCTGATCAGGGTCTTTTCTGTTTTCAAATGGAATTTGAAAGATCTTTAATCCTTTAGTTTTTGAAATGGCCTTCCATATTTAATTATAACTATTTTGTCCTTGAATATTCCGAAGGTATTGAAATAAGCATAGCACAGGGAAAGAGTTAAGTACCTTACAGTTACCGCCACATGCATAACATACCAATTAGTATTTGTAGCAAAAAAATAATATGTTCATTGTTCGGTTAGATTAAAGGCACACATACATTACTAATTAGCGTGTACATGTGTCTTAGAAAAGTGTTAATTGTTTGGTTATATACATTATATGCAGAAATGGAAATTTCCCTCATCACAGGTTTCTCAAACATTATATTTATTTCGTGATAAAAAGTAATAAAAGTATCAATAAAACATTTCATTCTTAAAAAGATATATATTAGAAGCTTATTTTATTCGTGGGGCCGGTTTGACCAACCAAAATATAATGAGGCCGGTTTGACCAAATTGAGGTCCGGTTTGACTTTTTGGAGGCCGGTTTGACTTGAGGCCGGTTTGACTTGGGGCCGGTTTGACCTGTTTCCCCATTACAGAATTAACGTACCTGTACTGTAGTGTAGCCTAAACTTATTGAAGACTGGCGACAGGCTTTGGATAGGTCAGTCTGTATTCCAATAACTAAGTAACGATAATACCAACTGCTAAATCTCCCGTACCGCTTGGTACCTCTCGCTCTGTACCGCTCTACCCGGCTCTGCACGGAAATATTTACGACTTTGAAATATTTTTATCTGCTAATTAAATAAATTTTTATATATTGTTTAATCAGCACTCATATGAAATTACCTAAAAGAAATACAATTTATTGTCCAGATTACTCATGCATTTCAAAACAAGTTTTTTAATTTGTGTAACTCTCCAATACAATCTGCAGACCGGATTCCAATGACTAAATTTTAAATCCTGTAAAACAACCTGCAGGCAAATTACCACAAGCAGGCAGGATTCCAATGGCTAACTCCCCTATACGGCCTACAGGCAGGATTCCAATGGCTAACTCCCCTATACGGCCTACAGGCAGGATTCCAATGGCTAACTCCCCTATACGGCCTACAGGCAGGATTTCAATGGATAAGTCACCTGTACAACCCACATACAGAATTCCAATGAATAACTCTTTCTATACTTCCAACAGGCAGGAATCCAATGAATAACTCCTCTGTAGGCCTACAAACATTTAAATAACCCGTCGTGTAAAAGCCTTTACAGGATTCTATGATATATATATATATATCTGTGTCCATCAGTTAACAAATGCAAAGAGCCCCGCTGTGGACTTTGTAGCTGCATAGTGGAAGGTTCTTCCTTATGTTTAAATAACAAAGTATTCCATGTAAAAGAAAATATGAACTGCACTGTTAGAAATGTACTGTACGTTCTCATTTGTAATGGATGCAGAGAATTTTATATTGGTCAGACTGGAGACAAATTACGCAACAGAAGGACAGTGCATGACCAACAAATCAGAGATCCATCAACAAGACAAATACCGTTAAGTTCTCATTTAGACCAGTGTTGCAATATCAATCCTAAATTTTCAATTTTTCCATTTTACAAGTTTCACACCGATGATGTTTCAGCTAGGTTACTTATGGAAAAACATTTCATACGGGTATTTAACCCAAAATTAAACAGAATTTGATAACGTCATTTGACGCCGTCTTTATGACGTCATGACGTCGTTACTGCGGCGTTACCAAGTAACGTCATTGCTATGTATTTGTTATTCCCCTGATGAGCAGTAGTGAAACCGGTAGGGAATAAAAATAACTATTCTATATGGCCTACAGGCAGCGGATTTCAATGGATAACTCACCTTACAGGCCATAGACCTAATTCCAATGGATAATTAACTCACCTGTACAGGCCATAGACCGGATTCCAATTGATAAAACCCCTATACGGCCTACAGGTAGGATTCCAATGGATAACTCTCCTGTTCAGCCCACAGACAGAATTCCATTTGGATATTACACCCCAATACAGCATACAGGCAGGATTCCAATACATAACTCACCTGTACAGTCCATAGACCGAATTCCAGTGGATAACTCACCTGTACAGGCCATAGAGTAAATTCCAATGGATAACTCCCCTATACGGCCTACAGGCAGGATTCCAATGGATAACTCACCTGTTCTGAGGCTGTAGACCTAATTCCAGTGGATAACTTACCTGAACAGGCATAGACTAAATTCCAATGGATAACTCCCCTATACGGCCTACAAGCAGGATTCCAATGGATAACTCACCTGTACGGCCCACAGACAGAATTCCAATGGTTAACTTCCCATACGGCCTACAGGCAGGATTCCTATGGATAACTTACCTGTACGGCCCACAGACAGGTTCTCAAATTATTAAAAC
This sequence comes from Azorinus chamasolen, assembly GCA_963576725.1. Lineage (NCBI taxonomy): Eukaryota > Metazoa > Mollusca > Bivalvia > Cardiida > Solecurtidae > Azorinus > Azorinus chamasolen. The sequence continues at coordinate 57,780,433 of OY755249.1, forward strand.
GTGCCTCACAGTATGAGGGAAAGGTTAACCCTTTGGGAAAGGCGTCCTGCAAGGTTTAGTAACTAGGACCGTTACTTTTTAGCTCACCAGAGCACAAAGTGCTCAGGGTGAGCTTTTGTGATTGCCTGATGTCCGTCGTCCCGCGTCAACAATTTGAACTTTAAAAGTCTTCTCCTCTGAATCTACAGGGTTCTCAGCTTTCATCTTTGGCACATAGCATCACCTATAGGTACTCTACAAAAAGTTATATAAATAATGCCCCTGGGGTCAAAATTGGCCCCGCCACGGCCCCAGGGGTGGCCAGTTTTTTCTAGCTGACTGTTGTTTTCTGTACAAGTAGCAGAATGCTGGGCTCACTTAGGTTAGGCATGGGGAAAATTTCAAAAATCTTTTTGTCAAAAACTACATGTCACAGAGCTTAGATATTTGGTGTATAGATTAACTTAGTATTCCTTATTGACATTGGTAAATATCATAGTTCTGAGATTAAAATTGGCCCTGCCCTGTTGGTTATACTTTAAAATATTATTTTACACTATAAAGGTTCCTCTGAACTAGAGGGATTGAGGTCACTCCATCTGTGTTGCATAATCACTGAATATAGGTCAAGTTCCTGGTCAAAACTCTATTAAGTTGTCTGCTTCAGAATTAGTCTCTGTTTGCTCACAGTGTTAACCCATTCGCTCACAGGATATTTTCAGAATCTGCCTCTTGAAAAATTTCAGAATTGTGTAGATTTGAAACCATTGTGATAAATAGTGCATTTACTCCTATGGAGAAAATGCTCTATTTATCACAATAGTTCATAAAGTGACTATTTTACCTCTTTGAATAAATCTACTGATAAGGAGCATTAATTAGAGAAAAGGAAAATTTCAGAATTGTGTAGATTTGACACCATTCTGACAAATAGAACATTTACTCCTATGGAGCTTTTGCTCTATTTATCACAATGGTTGGCAAATGCTCTATTTCTCACATAGGCTTTTTTCAGATCCTACCTCTTTGAATAAATCTACTGATAAGGAAAATTTCAGAATTGTATAGATTTCAAACCATTGTGATAAAAAGAGCATTTGCTCTATAGGAGTAAATTAACTCATATACAAACCACATATTAAGTTACATACCGGTCTGTGTCAGATCAGAATCCAAACTGTGTGCTAATTTTGGTCAAGTCATGCTAAGCAGTGATAGGGTTGTCATCTGTTAGAAATGTTGTCTGCTTATTCAAAGATGTAAATCTGGGTCTACTCTATTTGCAAATGCGTGAAAACATGTTTATATGAGGAAAAGGGTTAATTAGAGAAAAGGAAAATTTCAGAATTGTTTAGATTTGAAACCATTGTGATAAATAGTGCATTTACTCCTATGGAGCAAATGCTCTATTTATCACAAAGGCAAATGCTCTATTTATCACAATGATTTCATAAAGTGACTATTATACCTCTTTGAATAAATCTACTGATAAGGAGCATTAATTAGAGAAAAGGAAAATTTCAGAATTGTGTAGATTTGAAACCATTGTGATAAATAGAGCATTTACTCCTATGGAGCAAATGCTCTATTTATCACAAAGGCTTTTTTCAGATCCTACCACTTTGAATAAATCTACTGATAAGGAGCATTAATTATAGAAAAGGAATATTTCAGAATTGTGTAGATTTGAAACTTTTGTGATAAATAGAACTTTTACTCCTATGGAGCTTTTGCTCTATTTATCACAATGGTTAGCAAATGCTCTATTTCTCACAAAGGCTTTTTTCAGATCCTACCTCTTTGAATAAATCTGCTGATAAGGAGCATTAATTAGAGAAGATGAAAAATTTCAGAATTGTGTAGATTTCAAACCATTGTGATAAATAGAGCATTTGCTCCATAGGAGTAAATTAACTCGTATACAAACCACATTTAAAGTTACATACCGGTATGTGTCAGATCTGAGTTCGAACTGTGTGCTGATTTTGGTTAAGTCCTGCTAAGCTGTGATAGGGTTGTCATATGTTAGAAATGTTGTCTGCTTATTCAAAGAGGTAAATCTGGGTCTACTCTGTTTGCAAATGCGTGAAAACATGTTTATATGAGGAAAAGGGTTAATTAGAGAAAAGGAAAATTTCAGAATTGTGTAGATTTGAATAGTGCATTTACTCTTATGGAGCAAATGCTCTATTTATCACTAAGGCAAATGCTCTATTTATCACAATGGTTATTATCACCACTTATTCTTAAGAAGTTTTAATTTTCCATTTCCATAACAATTCCGTTTGTATAAATTGTTGAAATCGCGATTTTTATACAATTTCTGCTTTGAAACAATCATCAGTACTCTAATTCTGAAGGGGTTCGAAACGTTCAGGTGTGAACTGGTTTTGTTACGAAACATGCTCTACAAGAGTTGTCGTTCGTTTCTAAATACGCAATATAACAAGGAGTTGTTAGGTTATGCGTAGTAATATGTAATTGAAAATGAAACTTTTCCACATATTTTTTGTGCGATATATATGCTTTCCAAGTTAACGGTCGGTAAACGTTCGGTATTTGACTTAGAAAATATTTATAATAAAGCAAATCATCCCAGAAAGCTTGCCATTATAATTATACAGAGAAAGGGTCAAATAACACCCCACAAAACAGGTGTCCAGTTTTGTTTAGAAACATACATGTAGTTGAAACTTTAAAAATCTTTCCCTCTGGTGAGCGATTTCAGGGCCATCATGGCCCTCTTGTTAATGTTTTCATAAGTTTACATTTTACATAGTCAAAGATTCAAAACTTTACAATTACGCTGACAAAAATACTATCTTGTTTGTTCATTACAATATTTATATTCTTAAAGACACTTTGACCCGTTAATGCCTCGTGCTTGTTCAGTGGTTTGAATAAAACTATATGAAAGCAAACCCAGAAAAGTTTCAGGCCATCTGTATAGGCAAGAGGACTCATGAGCTGATAGAACAGTTTCAAATAGAAGATATATCTATTAAATGTGAATCCAACATCACACTATTAGGAATAAATATTGATTTTATGCTGGCTTTTAATGATCATGTGGCTGAAATCTGTAAAAAGGCCTCTCGTCAACAGGCCGTTTTGAAAAGAATGAGCAATATACTTACTGTTGAAGGAAAGTTGACTATTTTTAGTTAATTCTTTCATTATGTCAAATTTTAACTACTGCCCAATTGTATGGCATTTTTGTAATCAAGCTAGTACCCAAAAAATGAAAAAAAAACTCCAGAAGAGGGCTCTGAGATTCATATATAATGATTTCACAGATCTCTCCAGGATCATTTAACAGCTAAAAATAGAAACTTTTTACATATTAGTAGGATTGAATTGGTGGCTGAGGAAGTTTGAAAATTCTGAATAAAATATCACCAGAATACTTACATGATCTATTTCAAATGAAAAATTCCTCTTATGATTTTAGGAAAGAGAAGCTTGCCTCAATCCCAAGTGTCAAAGGTACCAGGTTTGGGCTCAGGTCATTCAGGTATGAGGCCACCTGGGTGTGGAACAGCGTCCCAAATGAAATCAGAACTGCAGAGTCATTACCCTATTTTGGTGGCTGTTGCACACTTGGACTGGCTACATAATGTTGATGCCCTGTCAAAGCTTATCTTTTGGTTTTACCTGCTCCCAGTTTGCTTGATCATTGTACCTAGAACCTGCTTCAAATCAGCTTTTGTTTCTCACTTTTAATGGTTAAACTGCTTGTTTTTGCAATCAGCTTTTTATACGCCCGAAGGGACGTATTATGGTATGGCGCATGTCGTCCGTCCATCCGTCTGTCCATCTGTCCGTCCATCTGTCCGTTAGCAATTTCTTGTGCAGCTAACTCCTCCTTTATTTTCCAACATAATTTCTTCAAACTTTCAGGAATGATAGATACTGATGTGTAGTTGTGCATATCAGTGAGATAACTCTCATATCATTTTTCATTCTGGAGTTATTGCCCTTTGATAGTTTCGGGTAGCAATTTCTTGTGCAACTAATTCCTCCTTTATTTTTCAACATAATTTCTTCAAACTTTCAGGAATGATAGATACTGATGTGTAGTTGTTCATATCAGTGAGATAACTCTCATATCATTTTTCATCCTGGAGTTATTGCCCTTTGATAGTTTAGGGTAGCAATTTCTTGTGCAACTAATTCCGCCTTTATTTTTCAACATAATTTCTTCAAACTTTCAGGAATGATAGATACTGATGTGTAGTTGTGCATATCAGTGAGATAACTCTCATATCATTTTTATACGCCCGAAGGGTCGTATTATGTTATGGTCTCCATCGTCTGGCCGTCTGGCTGGGTGTCCGTCTGTCCGTCTGTCTGTCTGTCCGTCTGTCTGTCCGTCCGTCTGTCCATCCGCACTCACGAAAGGGTATTTGTGTGACTTTTTTTAACTAGTCCCACAAGTAAAATCATTAACCTGGCCATCTCTTGTGACATTAACCTGGCCATTTCTTGTGACATTAACCTGGCCAGTTGTGGGACATAGGGTTAGGGTTAGGGTTAGCTTCCAGATCATTCTTTTCCAAAGTTAGAGCCAAAAATAGTTTTTCTTGTGGGACTTGTCACACAAGAAAAGATCAAAGGAAAAAGTCACACAACTACCCATCCGTTAGTATGTCCGTCCGTCCGTCCGTTAGCAAATTCGTGTCCTGGCTATAACTTACTCATTTTTTCTCCGATTTTCAAAATTCTTTCACACAAATGTTCAGTATCACTTGAAGGTGTGTCGCGTACAAAACCCAATTGTGAACTTTCAAGGTCAAGGTCACAAATAGGGCGTTAGCAATTTTCGTGTCCTTGCTAAAACTTACTCATCTTTTCACCAATTTTCAAAATTCTTTCACACGTATGTTCAGTATCACTTGAAGGTGTGTCGCGTACAAAACCCAATTGTGAACTTTCAAGGTCAAGGTCACAAATAGGGCGTTAGCAATTCTGTCCGTCCGTCCGTTAGCAAATTCGTGTCCTGGCTATAACTTACTCATTTTTTCTCCGATTTTCAAAATTCTTTCACACAAATGTTCAGTATCACTTGAAGGTGTGTCGCGTACAAAACCCAATTGTGAACTTTCAAGGTCAAGGTCACAAATAGGGCGTTAGCAATTTTCGTGTCCTTGGTAAAACTTACTCATCTTTTCACCAATTTTCAAAATTCTTTCACACATATGTTCAGTATCACTTGAAGGTGTGTCGCGTACAAAACCCAATGGTGAACTTTCAAGGTCAAGGTCACAAATAGGGCGTTAGCAATTCTGTCCGTCCGTTAGCAAATTCGTGTCCTGGCTATAACTTACTCATTTTTTCTCCGATTTTCAAAATTCTTTCACACATATGTTCAGTATCACTTGAAGGTGTGTCGCGTACAAAACCCAATTGTGAACTTTCAAGGTCAAGGTCACAAATAGGGCTTCAGTATCACTTGAAGGTGTGTTGCATACAAAACCCAATTGTGAACTTTCAAGGTCAAGGTCACAAATAGAGCGTTAGCAAATTTTGTGTCCTGGCTGTAGCTAACTAGACCTACATCATTACCTTTAAGGTCAGTCATATTTGAAGGTGAAAGGTTAAACGCACTTATGTCACGTTCGGTTTAAACTTTCTCGACTTTTTTTCCAAAGTTCAAAAAAGTCTGAAAGTCTGAAAATGATTGCTATGTACACTGTTCTTACCATGCTCATATCTTGGATATTTATTCACTTATTTCAAACTTGTTCAACATAATTTCTTCAAACTTTCAGGAATGATAGATATTGATGTGTAGTTGTGCATATCAGTGAGATAACTCTCATATAATTTTTCATTCTGGAGTTATTACCCTTTGATAGTTTCGGGTAGCAATTTCTTGTGCAACTAACTCCTCCTTTATTTTCAACATAATTTTATAGAACAGCCTTCGGGCGTATATTGCCCCGTCTTGCGGTGCTCTTGTTCATTCTGGAGTTATTGCCCTTTGATAGTTTCGGGTAGCAATTTCTTGTGCAACTAACTCCTCCTTTATTTTTCAACATAATTTTATAGAACAGCCTTCGGGCGTATATTGCCCCGTCTTGCTGTGCTCTTGTTAAGACTTATATAAATCTTTATTTATATATGTAATTTATTTGGGTTAAACTTTTTTATGCCCCCCTGAGATCACATCAAATTCTGTCTGTCTGTTTGTCACCAACTTTAACATTGGACATAACTTTTGAGTCAATACAGATAGAGAATTGATATGTGGCATGCGTATGTATCTCATTAAGCCGCACATTTTGAGGGGTGTCATCTTAAGGTCAAGGTCATCCTTGAAGGCCAGAGGTCAAATATATATGTCAAATTGCCAACTTTACATTGGACACAACTTTTGAACCAGTAGAGATAGAGACTTGATATTTGGCATGCATGTGTATCTCATGAAGCTGCATATTTTAAGGGGTGACATGTCAAGATGAAGGTCATCCTTCAGGGTCAAATGTCAAATTAGGCGGGGCATAGTGTTTCACAAATACATCTTGTCTTTATCCTTTTTCCTCCACAAGTATTCACTGTCTTAGCAGATAGGCCAGATCCAGATCGGCCAGCTCTCCTATGGGCTGTCTGATCGCATCTGCTCATGGTTGCTCTTGGGTGCATGCTAACCATAACATAAGCTGGTCTAGTCAATTAAAGGTATCTTCTCTGATCCTCAACCACAAATTCAATAAAATAACTGCGATATTTCCTTGTGTATGTACATACATTGATACTTTTTAGCTGGATTTTTATGCCCCCATTGACGATAGTCGGGGGCATATTGTTTTGGCCCTGTCTGTCTGTCTGTCTGTCTGTTTGTCCGTTTGTCTGTTTGTCTGTTTGTTTGTCAGCAACTTTAACATTGGTCATAACTTTTGAGCCAGTATAGATAGAGACTTGATATTTGGCATACATAGAGCTGCACATTTTGAGGGGTGCCATGTCAAGGTCAAGGTCATCCTTCAAGGTCAGAGGTCAAATATATGGGTCAAATCACCAACTTTAACATTGGCCATAACTTTTGGACCAGTAGAGATAGAGACTTAATATTTGGCATGCTTGTGTATCTCATGAGGCTGCACATTTTGAGGGGTGATCTGTCAAGGTCAAGGTTATCCTTCAAGGTCAGAGGTCAAGTATATGAGGGGGCATAGTGTTTCACAAACACATCTTGTTTTAGAAAAAATAGTTTGGTGAAAACCGGACGGGCTGGCGGGCAACCGGGCGGTGTGCCGTCGTTAACAAAACTTTAACATTACTTATAACTTCTGAATTACTTAAGCTAGACAATTCATATTTGGTATGCAGATAGCTTGGGTGAAGGTCTTTCACTTGATACAAGGATACAAGAAATCAGGTCAAGGTCACTGTTTCGAAATCTTTGCCGCTTTTAACAAACTTGAACATCGCTATTATACTTCTGAACTACAAAGCTAGGCAATTCATCTTTGGTATAGAGATGGCTTTGGTAAAGGCCTTTCAGTTGATATAAAGATATTTGAAATTATGTCAATTGGCCAACATTGAAAAACTTCAACATTTTTCTTGACTTCTGAATCACCTATGCTAGGCAATTCATATATGGTATTGAGATAGCTTTGGTGAAGGCCTTTCAGTTGATACAAGGATACATGAGACTGGGTCATGGTCAAGGTCACTATTTTGAAAACTTGGCTGTTTTTAACAAACTTTAACTCTTTGCTATAACTTTGATCCACGAACGCTAGGCAATTCACCTTTGGTATTCAGATAGCTTTGGTAAGGACCTTGCAGATGACATAAAGATACCTGAAATCAGGTCAAGGTCAAGGTCACTATTTTGAAAACTTGGCTTTCATTAAAATTTTGTTATAACTTCTGAACTACATATGCTAGACAATTTATATTTGGTATGCAGATAGCTTGGGTGAAGGTCTTTCAGTTGAAAATTCTGGCTTTAATGCGGTTTCCACATTTTTTGCTTGTTAATGCATGCTCTATGTACATGTTCATATTTTTAGCTCACCTGAGTCTAAGGCTCAGGATGAGCTATTTTGACCGCTATTTGTCCGGTGTCCGGCGTCCGTTGTCCAGCGTCCGTCCACATTTTCAAACGACATCTCCTCTGAAACTGCTGACCCGATTTTAACCAAATTTTGTCAGAAGCATCAGTGGCTAGGGGGGACGAAACGTTGTTCACATTATGACCCCCGGGCCAAAAATGGCCCCGCCCAAGGGCTTATCAGTTTTTCATAGGAAAATCTTTAAAAATCTTCTTCTCTCAAACTGTAAGGCCTAGATCTTTGATATTTGGCATGTAGCATGATCTAATGGTCCTCTACAAAAATTGTTCAAATTATGATCCCCGGGCCAAAAATGGCCCCGCCCAAGGGCTTATCAGTTTTCATAGGAAAATCTTTAACATTCTTCTTCTCTGAAACTTTAAGGCCTAGATCTTTGATATTTGGCATGTAGCATGATCTAATGGTCCTCTACAAAGATTGTTCAAATTATGACCCCAGGTCCAAAAATGGCCCCGCCCTAGGGCTTATCAGTTTTTCATAGGAAAATCTTTAAAAATCTTCTTCTCTGAAACTGTAAGGCCTAGATCTTTGATATTTGGCATGTAGCATGATCTAATGGTCCTCTACAAAGATTGTTCAAATTATGACCCCCGGGCCAAAAAAGGCCAAGGGCTTATCAGTTTTTCATAGGAAAATCTTTAACATTCTTCTTCTCTGAAACTGTAAGACCTAGATCTTTGATATTTGGCATGTAGCATGATCTAATGGTCCTCTACAGATTTTGTTCAAATTATGACCCCGGGCCAAAAATGGCCCAGCCCAAGGGCTTATCAGTTTTTCATAGGAAAATCTTTGACATTCTTCTTCTCTGAAACTGTAAGGGCTATACCTTTGATATTTGGCATTTAGCATGATCTAATGGTCCTCTACAAAGGTTGTTCAAATTATGACCCCGGGCCAGAAATGGCCCCGCCCAATGGCTTATCAGTTTTTCATAGGAAAATCTTTAACATTCTTCTTCTCTGAAACTGTAAGGCCTAGACCTTTGATTTTTGGCATGTAGCATGATCTAATGGTCCTCTACAAAGATTGTTCAAATTATGACCCATAGGACAAAAATGGCCCGCCCAAGGGCTTATCGGTTTTTCATAGGAAAATCTTTAAAAATCTTCTTCTCTGAAACTGTAAGGCCTAGACCTTTGATATTTTATAATTTGGCATGTAGCATGATCTAATGGTCCTCTACAAAGATTGTTCAACTTACAACTATGACCTCTGGGCAAAACTTGGCCCTGGCTTATCAGTTTTTTCATGGGGAAATTATATTATTTTTCTCTGAAGCCATAAGGCTTAGACCTTTAATTGATGGCATACTGCTTTGCCTTGTGGTTCTCTACCAAGGTTGTACAAATGATGGCCCTGCCCCTGGGGTATTTCAGGTGAGCGCTTCAGGGCCTCATGGCCCTCTTGTTTATATGCCTGTTTGAAAAAACGGGACGTATTATGGAAACGCGCTGTCTGTCTGTCCGTCTGTCTGTCCGTCTGTCTGTAACATCTCTAACTCAAGTTCTGCTTGGTGGATCCTTCTCAAATTTAACCACAATGTTTATCTGGACATGCTACAGTAATATATCCAGTCCCAGTACGTATATCTAAGGTCAAGGTCGCACAATTGGACTTAGAATTTGTGTTTTGCATTAATGCATTAAGCAGAATTTGTGTTTTGCATTAATGCATTAAGCAAATATGTTAACCTCAATTTATACTGTACCATCTCTAACTCAAGTTCTGCTTGGTGGATCCTTCTCAAATTTCACCACAATGTTTATCTGGACATGCTACAATAGCATGGGTGTGTACCGGTTGCGTTTAGCATTTGCGTTAAGCAAATAATTATGTTAACCTCAAGTTTTATGTTCACCATCACAAGATTCACCTGTAGGAAAGAGTATTATATCTCTGTCAAGCATTTTGACAGAATTATGACCATTTTTAACTTAATGTTTAGTTCGCTTATTTACATTTATAACCCTTTTAGAAAAAGCTTTGAAACTTGGAACACTTGTTCACCATCACAAGATTTACCAGTAGGCAAGAGTTTATAACTATGTCAAGCATTTTGACAGAATTATGACCCTTTTTAGCTCACCAGAGCACAAAGTGCTCAGGGTGAGCTTTTGTGATCGCCTGATGTCCGTCGTCTGTCGTCCCGCATCAACAATTTGAACCTTTAAAAATCTTCTCCTCTGAATCTACAGGGTTCTCAGCTTTCATCTTTGGTACATAGCATCACCTATAGGTCCTCTACAAAAGTTTTATAAATAATGCCCCTGGGGTCAAAATTGGCCCCGCCCCAGGGGTTGAAAGTTTTCAATAGAAACATATAGTAAAACTTTGAAAATCTTCTCCTCTGAAACCAGAAGGTTCTCAGCTTTCATATTTGGCACATAGCATCATGTTCAGGTCCTTTACAAAAGTTATATAATTTATGACCCTGGGGTCAAAATTGGCCCCGCCCCAGGGGTGGGAAGTTTTCAATAGAAACAAATAGTGAAATCTTTGAAAATCTTCTCCTCTGAAACTGAAAGGCTCTCATCTTTGATATTTGGCACAGAGCATCATATTCAGGTCCTCTACAAAAGTTATATGAATTATGTCCCTGGGGTCAATATTGGCCCCGCCCCAGGGGTGGGTAGTTTTCAGAATAGAAACAAATAGTGAAATCTTTGAAAATCTTCTCCTCTGAAACTTGAAGGCTCTCAGCTTTAATATTTGGCACAGATCATCATGTTTAGGTCCTCTACAAAAGTTATATAAATTATGGCCCTGGGGTCAAAATTGGCCCCGCCCCAGGGGTGAGCATTTTTCAATAGAAACATACAGTGAAATCTTTGAAAATCTTCTCCTGAAACTGGAAGGCGCTCAGCTTTCATATTTTGCACAGAGCATCATGTTCAGGTCCTCTACAAAAGTTATATAAATTATGGCCCTGGGGTCAAAATTGGCCCGGCCCCAGGGATGGGTAGTTTTCAGTAGAAACATATAGAGAAAACTTTGAAAATCTTCTCCTCTGAAACTGAAAGGTGCTCAGCTTTCATATTTGGCTCATAGCATCATGTTCAAGTCCTCTACAAAATTTGTATAAATTATGTCCCTGGGGTCAAAATTGGCCCGCCCCAGGGCCGGCTAGTTTTCTAAAAAGCATATAGTGAAAACTTTGAAAATCTTCTCCTCTGATTGTCTGTTGAGCGCTTCAGGGCCATTCTGGCCCTCTTGTTTTAATTAAGAATTTTTGGTTAAGGTTTTTGTTAAAGTCCACTATTTACATAACCCTTTGAGATAAACCTTGGAAACTTAGAACACTTGTCTAACATCACAAGCTTCATCTGTTTGAAAAGAAAACGGGCGTATTATGGAGTGGTACTGTCTGTCTATCTGACTGTAATATCTCTAACTCAAATTCTGCTTGGTGGATCCTTCTCAAATTACACCACAATGTTTATCTGGACATGCTACAGTAGCATGGGTATGTCCCGGTATGTATATCCAATGTCAAAGTAGCACAATTGGACTTAGAATTTGCATTTAGCATTTTGCGTTTAGCAAATATGTTAACCTCAGTTTATGTTGAATAAGGCCTCGACGGGCGTATATTGTGCCCACTGGCACTCTGGTTATTTTGTCACATTTGTTTCTACTCTTGTTTGTCAGAATAAAAGCCCATCAGGGCTTATGTTATTACGTTGTGAATATCCAACGTCAAATAAAACTTGTCTTATGTGTTTGATGTACCACTGATGTGTTAACTTGCCTATTGTTTCTATGTGGCATTTACAGTATGATTAAAGGTGTTTTTATGCCCCCGTTGACGATAGTCAGGGGGCATTATGTTTTGCACATGTCTTTCTGTCCGCCCATGTGTCACGCTTTTAGGTGCAGTTGGATGTCACAGTTTTTCAAGTGTTATAAGTTAGTAATTTCTACACTTATAAACATGAAACTTCACATACACATCAATTACCATCTGTGCTATGATTTGGCACCCCACCCATGCTGCCAGCAAGCCCAAGGTCGAGGTCAAATGACTTTGAAATTTTACGTGCAGTTGGTTGTCACATTTACGTGCAGTTTTTTGTCACAGTTTTTTCATTGTCTTATATCTCCCTAACCACTGTAGCTATTGCCATGGAATTACATAAGATTATATACAATAAACACCATCCATACTTGCATTGCACACCCAGCCCATGCTGCCCGCAAGCCCAAGGTCAAGGTCAAATGACTTAGGAATTTTACGTACAGCTAGGCAAGCACCCATACGGGGGCATCACTGTGTCTTACAGACCCAATTTTCTAGTTTATCATTTAATTTTACATAATTGATAGTCAGAATTTTACCTGAAAATAATTGCAATAATTATGCAGATTATATGTTGAAAATATTTGGTTATTAATAGTTTGCAAAAGCAAAATTAAAAAGATTTCATAATATTTACACCAATATAAGTATATCAACGGCTTGGTGCAAAACTATTGTAACTCCTTCACTTTGTGAAGGAGTTACAATAGTTTTTCACCAATCCCTCGATATTAAATAAAATTCCCAGGGTAGAACCAGTACTGTACAGTTACATTAATGTGATCAGTTTCCACACCACATTCTGGGCACTATGGACATACACACTATTCATTATTTATCATCATCTTTCATTTTCACTCGGAGGGCGAGTAGACACATAAGAGCCTCTTCAGCAGGAATGTCATCAATAATTCGTTAGCCTTGTACTGGACCCAAACCTTGTAGATCTGCTTCTGCATCTGTAGGGCTCCTTTCCGTTGTAGCTTCTTTAGTTTCTTCACACTTGGACCAGATATGGGATGATCCTTATGTAAACTGTACATTTCTGCTTTCTTCGTTGGTACCCTGTTTACATTTCTTCAGTACAACATGTTTCTCTTCAACAATGAACTAGCTGACTTCTTTAGTCACAAATATTAATCCTTTACTCCATAAATTCACTTTTTTTAAGCCTTTGCAAACAGAGTAGACCAAGATTAGATGGTTCCTGTAGGAGCTGTCTTATCAGGGTCTGCTGTGTTTGCTTATGATATAATATAGATATGATTCTTCAGTTTCTACCATGTCCAAACATTCCTGTGTCCTACGTGAATATTTATGGAGTTAACTTTTTCCCTTATATAAACGTGTTTTTACGCATTTGCAAACAGAGTAGACCCAGATCAGATGGCTCCTAGAGGAGCCATCTGATCAGGGTCTGCTCTGTTTGCTAATAGAAATTGATAGATCTGTTTCTTTGCTTTCTAAAATGTCTACAATGTTCAACTTTCCATATTTCTTTATAACTATGTTGTTAATTATTATTCATTAGGTATTGAAATTTGAAATAAACATAGAACAGGGAAAGGATTAATTGAGTTAAAGGGTTAAAACTCTATTTTACACACTTATAAAGTGCTAGTCTCTGAAATAAACACATATTTTGAATTTTAAATGAAATCATAAAACTTTGTGTTCAGGTGTTGTTCAATTTATCTTATGAAGATTGTTAATTTGAACTTATATTTAAAAAAAAAATGCCCCTGTGATTCAAAATGAACCATTTTTTTGTTGCATATATATATATATATATATAGTGTTTTGTTGTACAACAAAATATTGTCAGCCGATTTTGAACAGTTACAAAATTAAAACAGGATCTGAATAAATACTAATACATTGGGGAATTATCATTTGGGCCTATGGATTAAACACACAAAAGTCTACATTATGTCTGCTTACGATTTAGAATAGAAATGGTGATTGTAATTCATGTACATGTACTCTGACATCGGGAAAGGGGTAATGATTATGTGCCCAGCTACTGATGATTTATTATACAGTCTACATATGGCTACTTTGATATCCCTCTTATCTGCGTCTTATATATTATATTCCATGTTGACTCAGATAAGAAGGATATCACAGTACACATATAAACACTGACAGATAAGAGGGATATCACAGTACACAGATAAACACTCAGATAAGAAGGATATCACAGTACACATATAAACACTCGGATAAGAGGGATATCACAGTACACATATAAACACTCGGATAAGAGGGATATCACGGTACACATATAAACACTCGGATAAGAGGGGTATCACAGTACGCATATAAACACTGACAGTGACAGATAAGAAGGATATCACAGTACACATATAAACACTCTGATAAGAGGGATATCACAGTACACATTATACACTCGGATAAGAGGGATATCACAGTACGCATATAAACACTGACAGATAAGAGGGATATCACAGTACACATATAAACACTCAGATAAGAGAGGTATCACAGTACACATATAAACACTGACAGATAAGAGGGATATCACAGTACACATATAAACACTCAGATAAGAGAGGTATTGCAGTACACATATAAACACTGACAGATAAGAGGGGTATCACAGTACACATATAAACACTCAGATGAGAGAGGTATCAGGGTACACCTATAAACACTCAGATAAGAGAGGTATCACAGTACACATATAAACACTGAGATAAGAGGGATATCACAGTACACATATAAACACTGAGATAAGAGAGGCATCACAGTACACATATAAACACTCAGATGAGAGAGGTATCACAGTACACATATAAACACTGAGATAAGAGGGATATCACAGTATACATATAAACACTCAGATAAGAGAGGTATAATAGTAAACATATAAACTCTCAGATAACTGAATGAATATTAATTAACTGAAAAGTTATAAAATGACTCACTAAATTTTTGCAATGCAGAATCTATATTATTCTATAAGCAATCAGCAAACCCTGGTCAGATGACTGCAACAAGAGCTGTCTGATCTGGGTCTACGCTGTGAACAAAGGCATTACAACATGTATTTGTGGAGTAAAGGGTTAAGATGATTTTCCTGATGCAACAATTTAAATTTCTTGTACATTGTAAATAGGTTTGCTCCAATACAGATACAGTAAAACCCCTCTAAACCAGAATTCTAGTAGAGAAGAATTTAGATATTTTTAGGAAGGGGGTTGCTTAATAAAAGGTGAAAGTAAAAGTAAAAAAAGTAAAGTACCTAGTTATAGGCTACTTTCAGTCCGAATGACCGCTCAGCTGACTGTACCTTTACTCCCCTGGTCATTGAGTCATTCGCCTACAATATTGAGCATTGCTAATATATGGTGCAATCATGCAGCCGCAGGACCGGCTAGTGACCCTCACAGGTACCCATTTAACCCCTGGGTGGAGAGGAGGTGCGGGTGGGAGACACTGAAAAGCTTCTGGGAGGGACCGGGATTTGAACCCAGGACCTCCGGACTGATAGTCAAGCGCATTACGACTTGACCACCGCACACCACAAATTCCTTGAGGACCTTTCTGCATGACTTTCACCCCGTATTAAGCTGTCACCTGTCTCCAAGACCTATATTTGCACTAAATTGAAGCCAGGTTTAGAGGGGTTGTTGAATATTTATTAGCTGAATTTTATAATTGCATATGTTCACAGGATTGTTTTTTTTAGCTCACCAGAGTAATAAGTGCTCAGGGTGAGCTTTTGTGATTGCCTGATGTCTGCCGTGCGTCGTCCCGCGTCAGCAATTTGAACCTTTAAAAATCTTCTGCTCTGAATCTGCAGGGTTCTCAGCTTTCATCTTTGGCACATAGCATCATGTGTAGGTCATCTACAAAAGTTATTTAAATTATGCCCCTGGGGTCAAAATTGGCCCAACCCCAGTGGTGCATTGTTTCTATAGAAACATATAATAAAACTGGAAGGTTCTCAGCTTTCATATTTGGCACATAGCATCATGTTCAGCTCCTTTACAAAAGTTTTATAAATTAAGCCCCTGGTATAAAAATTGGCCCTGCCCCAGTGGTGTCCAGTTTTCAATAGAAACATATAGTGAAAACTTTGAAAATCTTCTCCTCTGAAACTGGAAGGTTCTCAGCTTTCATATTTGGCACTTAGTATCATGTTCAGGTTCTCTACAAAAGTTATATAAATTATGCCCCTGGGGTCAAAATTGGCCCCGTCCCAGGACTGACCAGTCTTCTATAGAAACATTATAGTGAAAATCCTCTCCTCTGATTGTCTGGTAAGCCATATCAGGGCCATCATGGCCCTCTTGTTATGTATTGGAAGAAACTGTTGAATCAGATTATGTTCTAATTTAATAAACAAACAGAGCAGACCCTGATCAGACAGCTCCTACAGGAACCTTCTGATCAAGGTCTACTGTGTTTACAAAGGCATGAAAAGGTGTTTATATGAAGGAAAGGGTTAACCCATTATGTGCTGAATTTTCATTAATTGAATGGTCCATAACTGTTTAACAGTAGAGACCTTTCCGCATGTAAGCGTATATTATGTATATGAGAATTTTGAATAACAAGCAGTGCAGACCCTGATTAGAAGTCTTCTGATGGGGATCTGCTCTGTTTGCCAGTACACACATTTTCAACATTCAGTGGGTTAATATATTTATTTTGTTCTCTTTTAGTGTACTGATATCTGGAATTCAAGTCTAGAATCTCAGTGAGATTTCTAATGCAAAGGTTTTGCAACAATGGCATCTGGCTATGATGAGAGAGCGCATTACCAAGAAAGAGATCCAAACCAAGAAAAAATAATCAGATACTTGATTAAACATTTATTGAAGGCTAAAAAGCCACTTTCACTGCATGAGTTAGCAAGTCAACACAGATGGAAGGAGAAAAGTTTAATATCTTTAATTGATAGTGCACCAGCTAACTTTGAAAGGTATGAGGATGGTACATGTCATTATGTAAAGCTGATCTGCTCTTTAAGTATATGTGACATTCACTGTGTTAGGAACAAACGGTGTGGCGGTATGCCACCACAATGTACAGGATTGCATGTGTGCAAATTTTACATTTTGTCCAACTCCTGCAAATTTGGAGACCAGTGCCATTTCGGTCATGACCTTACAACTCCACACAATGATGGGATACTGAAAGAATTTCTTTTAGATGATCTAGATGTTGAAGACATCAAGTACTTAATGAAACAGACTGACAGTCGAACAAGGAGTACTGTACCAAAAATCTGCAAATTTTATAATCACCAGGCGGGATGCCGTAACAAGAATGATGGCAAAATGTGTCCTCGTTTGCACATCTGTAGGTACTATATTTTGGACAATTGCCGATTTGGTAAAGGCTGTAAGAGATCACACAATATTCTTGAGCAGGCCACTATTTCCTTGCTCAACAAACATGGTATTGATACAAAGAGAACACCAAAAGAAATTCTAACAGAATTACGAGAAGCTATGGATCAGGGAGTCGGTAGTGAGACCTCAAGTGTGGACAGTATGTCATCAAGGTAATCTTTGACAAGAGTTCCAGATAAGTTGTGTAAATTGAAACATTTTCAAGAATAAATCTTTTATTTCTCCACTAAACTCTATACTGTGATCACTCTTTAGAATCGTCTCCTCGAGACGATTCTAAAGAGTGATCACAGTATAGGGTTTGGTGGAGAATGGTGATTTTAGTATTTGGGTACGCACTCTTATCTGTAGCTCTGTATTTGGGTACGCACTCTTATCTGTAGCTCTGTATTTGGGTACGCACTCTTATCTGTAGCTCTGTATTTGGGTACGCACTCTTATCTGTAGCTCTGTGAGATACTATTATTGAACCCTTTACTCCATGAATATTAATTTAACCCATTCCCACTTAGGCTATTTTTAGACCTAAACTCTTTTATTAAATCTACCAAAAAAGAGCTTTAACTAGAGAAAAGGAAATTTTCCGAATTGTGTAGTTTTGAAACCATTGTGATAAATAGAGCATTTGCTTCTGTGGAGCAAATGCTCTATTTATCACAATGGTTTCATAAAATAACTTTAACAGAGGCGTCAAAAGGCGACAATATGCGGGAATGGGTTAAAAGATAAAAAATAATGTCATGAATGTTAATTAGTTGATGTTTAAAATGGCATATCGAGGGATTGGTGCAAAACTATTCTAACTCCTTCACAAATATATATTACCTCACTATTACATACATGTACCATTATAGGAATTAATATTTACATTACATGTACTATTATTTTTCTTATCAGGGTTACAGATAAGGTTTTCGTGCATTATAGGGTTAATCCTACTGTAATTTGAAATTTGCGACGGAATATGAGGTTTTTAATGGTCGCAAATTATTTTAATGGCGACACCGAAGGCGGAGTCATTAAAATAATTTAATGCGTATAGATGGCGTAACAGGTTAACCCATTCCTTCATATTGACGCCTTTTAATGCCTATGTAAAAGTCACTTATGGAGCGATTGCTCTGTTAGTCACAATGGTTTCAACACTTTCACAATTGAATTATTCTAAAAGTTTCCTTTTCTCTAGTAAATTCACCTTTTCGGTAGATTTATTCAAACAGGTTTGGTCTAAAAATAACTTATTAGGGAAGGGGTTAAAAGCAGATGTTCATAATATCATTGCTTTGTTCTGGTCAGTTTTGTTGCAGAAATTAGCCTTTTGATTATTCAGTAACCAACATTTCTTTTGTTTCTTCTTGTTCTTGATAGTTTTCAGCAGCTCTAACAGGATTTTAATGACACTTTAAAAAGGCCATTCTAATAGATGTATAGCGAGATAGTGTTTGGCAGTCAAATAGAAAAACTGTTTATAACTCCCTTTCCAAAACTATAAATGCCTTTTCACCCCTTTACAAAAAGAGTAGACTCAGATTAGATGGCTCCTGTTGGAGCCATCTGATCAGGGTCTGCTCTGTTTGCTTATGAAACAATATCATTCATATTTTACACTTTCTTCCATGGCCAAAATTTTTCGAGCTCGTATGTCAGAATAAATTTTAGTCTAATAAATATTCATGCAGTCATGTTTTCTTTTATAAATATTCATGGGGGAAGGGTTAAATGTAACAAATGAAATAGCAAATGGTGTAGACCCTGATCTTGAACTGCACTTTTTGCCTAAGTTGTCTTGCCAAATATTTAAAGTAATTACAATATTTATTGTTGGAAGACCAAGCCTCAGCATATTTTCTTTATCTTGTTTTTCTTCCGTTTCAGAAAAATGGAGATGTCAAGAACAGGAGCTGTATATGATAAGAAAATGAACGAGTTAGGTGGACTTGGACCAGTAACTTTCAAAACAGGTCCCCAGCTAGGGCAGACACAGGGTAAATATCCTTTAAAAAAGTGTTTGTGTAGGCTGTTTAAATGCTCTTGAATGCACATATCCTGTGTGAAAAGCGCGATATTTAAATGTGGTATAATAATAGTAACTAGTACCCCTGGATGTGTTTATAGTCTAGGCTCAAGTCAGAGCAATAGATAAAAGTGGGTATTATAATCTAGGCTCAAGTCAGAGCAATAGATAAAAGTGGGTATTATAATCTAGGCTCAAGTCAGAGCAATAGATAAAAGTGGGTATTATAGTCTAGGCTCAAGTCAGAGCAATAGATAAAAGTGGGTATTATAATCTAGGCTCAAGTCAGAGCAATAGATAAAAGTGGGTATTATAGTCTAGGCTCAAGTCAGAGCAATAAAAGTGGGTATTATAATCTAAGCTCAAGTCAGAGCAATAGATAAAAGTGGGTATTATAGTCTAGGCTCAAGTCAGAGCAATAGATAAAAGTGGGTATTATAATCTAGGCTCAAGTCAGAGCAATAGATAAAAGTGGGTATTATAATCTAGGCTCAAGTCAGAGCAATAAATAAAAGTGGGTATTATAGTCTAGGCTCAAGTCAGAGCAATAGATAAAAGTGGGTATTATAGTCTAGGCTCAAGTCAGAGCAATAGATAAAAGTGGGTATTATAATCTAGGCTCAAGTCAGAGCAATAGATAAAAGTGGGTATTATAATCTAGGCTCAAGTCAGAGCAATAGATAAAAGTGGGTATTATAATCTAGGCTCAAGTCAGAGCAATAGATAAAAGTGGGTATTATAATCTAGGCTCAAGTCAGAGCAATAGATAAAAGTGGGTATTATAATCTAGGCTCAAGTCAGAGCAATAGATAAAAGTGGGTATTATAATCTAGGCTCAAGTCAGAGCAATAGATAAAAGTGGGTATTATAATCTAGGCTCAAGTCAGAGCAAAAGATTAAAGTGGATATTCAAACACTGAATCATTTTTCTCCAAGAAATCCTGTTATGACCATTCTTTAGAATTGTCTCATCGAGACAATTCTAAAAAGTGGTCACAACATACGGTTTCTTGGAAAAATAAATAAGCTATTCTTGAAAATATTTCAACTTATACATCTTATCTTGGCCTCTGCCCAGTGACAACAATATTATAGCCCTAGTCATAAGTCACACTATATCTTTACAGTTACATATTCGAGTATTCATGACCTATGGACACATTTCAAGTATCTGTGACCTAATTGCACACATTTCAAGAACCCATGAACTATGCAAAAGTATCCTTGACCTATCAAGCTATGGATAAATATCAAGTTTCTTAACTCTTGACTCCATAGATACACCTTTCTATGCCTTTGCAAACAGAATAGACCCAGATCAGATGGCTCCAGTAGGAGCTGCCTGCTCAGGATCTGCTCTGTTTGATTTTTGTATGATATAGATCCAATTCTACAGTTTCTGCCATGGCCAAATTTTCCCATGTTCATATAATTAACAGTTCCTGTTCAATATTCATGTTAGAAATAATGACATCATGAATATTTATTAGCTGAATTTTTATAACGGCATATGATATGCACACATGAAGTTTTGGTATTGGAAACTGTAGAATCTGATCTAATATAATTTCATGAGCAAACAGAGCAGACCCTGATCAGATCGCTCCTATAACAGCTATCTGATCTGGATCTACTATGTTCACAAATGTATGAAAAGGCGTTTATATGAGGGAAAGGGTTAATGAAATCTTTCAATTGTCATCACAAATTAGTTAATTGAAAATGCAGGAGCCCTATAGGAATCACATTTTCTGTCTGTCCATCCGGCCGGCCGTCCTTCCGTCTGGCCGTCAACAATTTTGATGTGACGTGATAACTCAAAAAGTACTTCACATATTGGTATCATGTTAAGGGCATATGCTTAGTATAATCAGAGGAAGATGCGTATAGTTTTTAGCTCACCAGAGCACAAAGTGCTCAAGGTGAGCTATTGTGATACCCCTGTGTCCGGCGTCCGTCGTCCGTCTGTCCGTCCGTCCGTCTGTCTGTCTGTCTGTCCGTCTGTCTGTCCGTCAACAATTTCAAACGACTTCTTCTCTGAAACCGACTGCCCAATACTAACCAAACTTGGTCAGATACATACTGTGGGTGGGTGCTTCAAAAGTTGTTAAAAGATAGTGGGTGGGGCCATCGGTCTTGTTGCCATGGCAACCGTACACAATATCTAGAAAAATCTTCTTCTCCAGAATGACTCGTCCGATTTGAATATAGTTTTCACCAAAATGTTTCTCAGTTGATAGACTTCAAAAGTTGTTGAAAGAATTTTGATCTGGCAAAAAACATGGCCGCCAGAGGGCGTGGTCATTTTTTCCATATATGGTAATATGGAATTTTCATAGGAAAATCTTTAAAAATCTTCTTCTCTGAAACTGTAAAGCCTAGACCTTTGATATTTGGTATGTAGCATGATCTTTTGGTCCTCTACAAAGATTATTCAAATTATGGCCCCTGGGCCAAAAATTGCCCCGCCCAAGGGCTTATCAGTTTTTCATAGGAAAATCTTTAAAAATCTTCTTCTCTCAAACTGTAAAGCCTAGACCTTTGATATTTGGTATGTAGCATGATCTTATGGTCCTCTACAAATATTGTTCAAATTATGACCCCCGGGCAAAAAATGGCCCCGCCCAAGGGCTTATCAGTTTTTCATATGAAAATCTTTAAAAATCTTCTTCTCTGAAACTGTAAGGCCTAGACCTTTGATATTTTGTATGTAGCAAGATCTTATAGTCCTCTACAAAAGTGGTTCAAATTATGACCCACGGGCCAAAAATGGCCCCGCCCAAGGGCTTATCAGTTTTTCATAGGAAAATCTTTAAAAATCTTCTACTCTGAAACTGTAAGGCTAGACCTTTGATATTTGGTATGTAGCATGATCTTATGGTCCTCTACAAAATTTGTTCAAATTATGACCCCCGGGCCAAAAATGGCCCCGCCCAAGGGCTTATCAGTTTTTCATAGGAAAATCTTTAAAAAAAATTCTCTGAAACTGTAAGGCCTAGACCTTTGATATTTGGTATGTAGCATGATCTTATGGTCCTCTACAAATATTGTTCAAATTATGACCCCCGGGCCAAAAATGGCCCCACCCAAGGGCTTATCAGTTTTTCATAGGAAAATCTTTAAAAATCTTCTTCTCTGAAACTGTAAGGCCTAGACCTTTGATATTTGGTATGTAGCATGATCTTATGGTCCTCTACAAAAGTGGTTCAAATTATGACCCCCGGGCCAAAAATGGCCCCGCCCAAGGGCTTATCAGTTTTTCATAGGAAAATCTTTAAGAATCTTCTTCTCTGAAACTGTAAGGCCTAGACTTTTGATATTTGGTATGTAGCATGATCTTATGGTCCTCTACAAATATTGTTCAAATTATGACCCCCGGGCCAAAAATGGCCCCGCCCATGGGCTAATCAGTTTTTCATTGGAAAATCTTTAAAAGTCTACTGAAACTGTAAGGCCTAGACCATTGATATTTGGTATGATTAACATGATCTAATGGTCCTCTATAAATATGTAGCTGTGTCTTGTGGTCCTCTGCCAAGAATGTTTAACTTACGACCCTGACCACTGGGCAAAACTTGGCCCTGCCTCAGGGCTTATCAGTTTTTCATGGGAAAAATATGAAATATTATTTTTCTCTGAAACCATAAGGCTTAAACCATTAATTAATGGCATACTGCTTTGCCTTGTGGTTCTCTACCAAGGTTGTCCACATAATTTCTTGTGGTCAAAAATGGCCCCGCCCCTGGGGTTATCTCAGGTGAGCGCTTCAGGGCCTCATGGCCCTCTTGTTGGGTTGAATCAGATCACTATGTCTAGAGTAATCTGCCCTTGATTCATCCAAAATGCCATAATTTTTTGTCAGCACTTTTAATGTGACCTAATAACTCAAATAGTGCTTCACATATTTGGTTCATATTAGGGGCATATGCTTAGTATTATGAGAGGAAGACACCTATAGCTTTTTGGTTGAATGAGTTCACCATGTTTAGAGTTATCTGCCCTTGAATTATCAAAAATGCCACATTCAACAAAAGACCATCTGCAGGGCCCCCTCTGAGTCAGATTTCTAGTTCATATAATAATTGCAAGACTCCTATTCATACTTTTTCTAACAGAGCAGACCCAGATTAGGGTCTACTCAGTTTGCTAAATGAAACTATAATGGATCAGATTGCACTGCATCTACCAGTACCAAAAAATCCCTGTTAACACATGCTATTATAATAACTCGGCCAATAAATATCCATGATGTCATTGCATGTTATTTCTTACCTTAATATTTAACAGGGAAAGGGTTGAAAGAGTCAATATTTTCTTTCTTTATTTTTGTTTTGCTGATCGGATCCAACTGATGTAAAAATGTCTGCTTAATACTTTACTTCATGAATATTCAATAGATTAATTCGTTTAACCCATTCCCACTTAGGCTATTTTTAGACCTAACCTCTATGATTAAATCTACCAAAAAGGGGCATTATTAACTAGAGAAAATGATTTTTTCAGAATTGGGTGGTTTTGAAACTTTTGTGATAAATAGAGCATTTGCTCCTGTGGAGCAAATGCTAGATATTTATCACAATGGTTTCACAGAGTGACTTTTACAGAAGCGTCAAAAGGCATCAATATGCGGTAATGGGTTAATACATTTGGTACATGGACACAGGAATGTTTTGGCCGTGACAGAAACTGTAGAACCATATCCATATTATATCGTAAGCAAACAGAGCAGATCCAGATCAGCTGGCTCCTATAATTTCATTATAACTACATGTACATGTAGTTTGTCCATGAATATTTAGTATGTATTGAAAATCGGAATTAACGTAGAACAGGGACAGGGTTAATAGAATCCATTCAGTATGAAAGGCTTAAATTTGCTGGTAGATTTTGAATAACAATCGCTGCAGTTTGTCCTTAGCAAGTGTTAATGATTTACTCAATGACTATTTCCTTCATGTAAACACATTTCCATGCATTTGCAGACATGGCTCATATGTTTTCATGCATTTGCAAACAGAGTAGACCCATGAGATCAGGGTCTGCTCTGTTTGCTCATGGTATAATATAAATCTGATTCTACAGTTTCTGCCTGAAACCACATCCTGTGTAAATATGCCATTATAAAAATCAGCTGTTAACCCTTCGCTTGCTGAATTTTAAAATACATTTCTCCTTCTTTACCTTTGCCCTGTTGTATAATTACATATATCTTCACTGTGTACAAGTGATTCGCTGTGCAATCACTGCTGTGGAGTGCACTGGTTGAACAATCAACTTGTAAATAATGCAGACCCTGATGAGACAGCTCCTGCAGGAGCTGTCCCATCAGGGTCTTCTCTATTTACAGGTAGGTATATTGATGCAAATAGCAAGCGAAGGGTTAAATATTCATGATGTCATTATTTTTTACATGAATATTAAACAGGGAAATTGTTAATTTATGTTCATTATTGGTGGGGTCTGCCATGTATATTCATGGAGTGAAGGGCTGATGATAACAATGTGATTAATTCATTACATTTAATTTTAGGAGTAATGACCAGAGAAATTTCGCTAGACTCAAATTCGAGTCAAACCATCTGCCTGTATCATCTAAAGGGTCACTGCGCATACGGAAAATCCTGCCACAATGTCCACTGTGACATGCCTTTCCAGTGGCTATATCAAACAGACTCTGAGAGTAATTGGCAGTTTGTTGAAAAAGAACAAAATGAAAAAGCCGAGATGACTTACAGTGATGTTAACAAGTCCGATCATGTGCTCCAAATTGGGTTAGTATGTAGTTCAACTTCGATATCTCAAACTTCAAGGAACCATACAAATTTGTTCCATATAACAGCTTCGAGTCATCTGATTTATAATCTGACCAATATCTCAAGTTCACAGCTTAATGCAGGTTTAAAGTAATGCTGAAAGTTCCTGTATTAAGCTGTCACATGTGTTTATAGATATGTACAAATGTATAGTGAACAATTTCGTATTGTAAAGTTTGGAAGGACCGAACTTTAGTTCGAGTTATTTCAGAGTTTGAGTTAAACGAGTATGAGATATCAAAGTTCAACTGTCTATGCAATGTAGTGGAAATAATGTGAATCAAACATGAACCCTTCGCTTGCTATTCACCTCAATATATCTACATGTACCTGTAAATAGTGAAGACCTAGATGAGACAGCTCCTGCAGGAGCTGTCTCATCAGGGTCTGCACTATTTACAAGTTGATTGTGCAACCAGTGCACTCCACAGCAGTGATTGCACAGCGAAATACTTGTACACAGTGAAGATATATGTAATTATACAACAGGGCATAGGTAAAGAAGGAGAAATGTATTTTAAAATTTAGCAAGAGAAGGGTTAATCCTTTCCCTGTTGAGTATACATGTAACAAATAAAGACATCATGCATATTCATATGTTAATTTTTTATAATGGCATAATAATCGAGGGCTTGGTGCAAAACTATTCTAACTCCTTCACAAAGTGAAGGAGTTAAGTGAAGGAGTTAGAATAGTTTTGCACCAAGCCCTCGAATATATGTAAGCATTATTTTGGTATTGATAGAAACTGTAGAGTCAGTGCTATAATAATGTCATCAGCAAACAGAGCCGACCCTGATTAGACAGCTCCTACTGGAGCCATCTGATCTGGGTTTACTCTGTTTGCAAATGCATGAAAAGGTATTTTTATATGAAGGAAAGAGTTAAGAAGGCATGTGGACTATTATAAGTTTGTTAACCCTTTACTCCATGAATATTCATGTGAAAAATAATGACATCATGAATATTTATTAGCTGAAATTGTTTAATGACATATGTACACAGGTTCCTTTGGTATATGTAGAAACTGTAGAATTAGATCTATAGGAGCCTTCTGATCTGGGTCTACTCTGTTTGCAAAGGCATAGACAGTTGTATTTATGGAGTAAAGGGTTAAGATTATATGGTTTGAAGTATTAACTATTTGTTAATCTGTTATATGAACAATTCTGAGGGGTGTTTTTTCTGTCGCTTCTCTTCAGAAATACAGACAGTGTGTTGAACAGTTTATTTCGTGATAAGAAACTAAGTAACTAGATGTCTTATCTAGATCGGATAAGTAAACAAGTATTGGCTGGTAGTGTGCATGATAGAGATGCAGACAGAGATAGAGATTTTTAGGGATAATCTTGGGATTTGCGCATTGTGACATTTTCTTCTTTCTTTAACCCTTTACTCCATGAATATTCATGTAAGAAATAATAACATCATGAATATTAAAGAGATTTTTTTTTATAATGACTCAGAAACTGGAAGGTTCTCACCTTTCATATTTGGCACATAGCATTATGTTTGGGTCCTCTACAAAAGTTATATAAATTATGCCCATTGGGTCAAACCTAGCCCTGCCCCAGGGGTGGCTAACCTTAAAAAGAAACATATAGTGAAAACATTGAAAATCTTCTCCTATGAAACTGGAAGGTTCTCAGCTTTAGTATTTGACACATAGCATCATGTTCAGGTCCTCTACAAAATTTATATACATTATGCCCCTGGGGTCAAATTTGAAACATACAGTAAAACCCCGCTATTAAGACCACCCATGGGACCGGACAAATGTGGTCTTAATAGTGGGGTGGTCTTCATATTGAATTTTAGTGTTCTTCTCTCTCTCTCTCTCTCTCTCTCTCTCTCTCTCTCTCTCTCTCTCTATCTATCTATCTATCTATCTATCTAAGAGTTTTATACTGTATGTACTTGTATATGCAATAAAGGCATGTAAATAAAAACTAAATGCAAAAAAAAACTGTTCATATCTGTGAAAAATCTTAAAAACAAAGTTAGTAATATAAAACACACAAACATCTGAGCCAATTTACCCTTTTTTTACCCCCTTTCCCTTATACAAACGCATAATTTTCAAGCGTCTGTGGGCTACTTGATACAAACGGCTTTTCACGTGTCTGGTTTACAACTGCTTTTTATAGGACTTAAAATGGTCATTTTTGTTCAATTTTTGCATCATCAGCATCCCTAAACATTTTAAATAAAGTTCGGCATTTAAAACAACAAGGTGTTTATATAAAGATTACCTTTAAACAGCTACTAATCATTGAAGGGGTTTCCCAAGCTTTTACCAACACGTGAAATCGAGGCCAAAATACTGTCAGACCTCTATTTGCTTTAAATGCATTTTGCAATGATTTTATGTGTGTAAATGCCTCAATATTTAATTCGGCAGCCATTTGCAAAAACTTGTAAACATTGAACAGGAAATACGTCATAAAACTTCATTATACCTTAGACACAAAGCCAAGTCGAGAGTTATATGCTAATGTAGAAAAGGGTGTGTACTCTTTGACCAATCAAATGAAATTTGAAACCCCAATAAATCACACGCGACATCACATGTGACCTTTCATTTTCTGAACATGATGACCTTTCATTTTCTGAAAACAGGGTCAGCCACACAGCAGGTGTAATCGGATTAGGGGTTTGACAGGTCCATATGCTGTACACACTGACATGTATGTGTATTTCAATGGCTCAATTAGTTTTTGACCGACGACCAGGTGTCCGTAATAGTGGGTGTGAAAACAGTAGGATAATCACGCATGGGACCAATTAAGTGGTCGTGTTAGTGGATTAGCGGAGTGCCCGTTTAATTGGAGATTATGTTCAAAGGAAATATAGTGCGAAAAATCCGTCCCTCAGGTAAAGGCCCGCATTAGTGGGGTGGTCGCGTTTTCGGAGTGGTCGTAAAGCGGAGTTTTACTGTATATTGAAAACTTTGAAAATCTTCTCCTCTGAAACTTGAAGTTTCTCAGCATTCATATTTGGCAAATAACATCATGTTCAGGTCCTCTACAAATTTTTTTATAAATTATGCCCTTCGGGTCAAATTTGACCCTGCCCCAGGGGTGGTCAATTTTCAAAAGAAACATATATTGAAAACTTTGAAAATCTTCTCCTCTGAAACTTGAAGTTTCTCAGCATTCATATTTGGCAAATAACATCATGTTCAGGTCCTCTACAAAAGTTATATAAATTATGCCCCTGGGGTCAAAATTGCTCCCGTCCCAGGGGTGGGCAGTTTTCAATAGGAACATATATTGAAAACTTTGAAAATCTTCTCCTATGAAACTTGAAGTCCACAATTGAAGGATAAATGTATTTAGCCTTGATTTTCATGTCATCTATATAACCCTTGGAAGGATTTTAAAATGCTACCATAACATTAAACAGATTTGACTCATTTAATTTTGGTGTCTTACCTCTACATCAATATTTTAACAACTCGAAAGTGCACATGTTGTTTATCCCATCATCTATAAAAAAATTTGTATGGGTATGTGTTTGTGTGTGGGGTTGAGTGTTGGGGGATTGGGTTAAACATACATTTTTAGCTCACCAGAGCACAAAGTGCTCAGGGTGAGCTTTTGTGATCGCCTGATGTCCGTCGTCCGTCGGCGTGCGTCGTGCGTCGTCAGTCGTCAACAATTTGAACCTTTAAAAATCTTCTCCTCTGAATCTACAGGGTTCTCAGCTTTCATCTTTGGCACATAGTATCATCTTTAGGTCCTCTACAAAAGTTATATAAATTATGGCCCTGGGGTCAAAATTGGCCCCGCCCCAGGGGTTCCATGTTTTCAATAGAAACATATAGTAAAACTTTGAAAATCTTCTCCTCTGAAACCAGAAGGCTCTCAGCTTTCATATTTGGCACATAGCATCATGATCAGGTCCTCTACAAAAGTTATATAAATTATTGCCCTGGGGTCAAAATTGGCCCTGCCCCAGGGGTGGGCAGTTTTCAATAGAAACAAATAGTGAAATCTTTGAAAATCTTCTTCTCTGAAACTGGAAGGCTCTCAGCTTCCATATTTGGCACATAGCATTATGTACAGGTCCACTACAAAAGTTATATAAATTATGGCCCTAGGGTCAAAATTGGCCCCGCCCCAGGGTGGGCAGTTTTCAATAGAAACAAATAGTGAAATCTGTGAAAATCTTCTTCTCTGAAACTGGAAGGTTCTCAGCTTTCATATTTGGCACAGAGCATCATGTTCAGGTGCTCTACAAAAGTTATATAAATTATGGCCCTGGGGTCAAAATTGGCCCGCCCCAGGGGTGGGCAGTTTTCAATAGAAACAAATAGTGAAATCTTAGAAAATCTTCTTCTCTGAAACTGGAAGGCTCTCAGCTTTCATATTTGGCACATAGCTCCATGTTCAGGTCCACTACAAAAGTTTTATAAATTATGGCCCTAGGGTCAAAATTGGCCCCGCCCCAGGGGTTGGCAGTTTTCAATAGAAACAAATAGTGAAATCTTTGAAAATCTTCTTCTCTGAAACTGGAAGGCTCTCAGCTTTCTTATTTGACACATAGCATTATGTACAGGTGCTCTACAAAAGTTATATAAATTATGGCCCTGGGGTCAAAATTGGCCCCGCCCCAGGGGGGGGGGGGCAGTTTTCAATTGAAACAAATAGTGAAATCTTTGAAATTCTTCTTCTCTGAAACTGGAAGGCTCTCAGCTTTCATATTTGGCACATAGCATTATGTACAGGTCCTCTACAAAAATTTTATAAATTATGGCCCGGGGGTCAAAATTGGCCCTGCTCCAGGGGCAGGCAGTTTTCAATAGAAACAAATAGTGAAATCTTTGAAAATCTTCTCCTCTGAGACTGGAATGCTCTTAACCTTCATATTTGGCACAGAGCATCATGTTCAGGTCCTCTACAAAAGTTACATATATTATGTCCCTAGGGTCAAAATTGGCCCCACCCCAGGGTGGGCAGTTTTCAGTAGAAACAAATAGTGAACTCTTTGAAAATCTTCTTCTCTGAAACTGGAAGGTTCTCAGCTTTCATATTTGGCACAGAGCATCATGTTCAGGTGCTCTACAAAAGTTATATAAATTATGGCCCTGGGGTCAAAATTGGCCCCGCCCCAGGGGTGGGCAGTTTTCAATAGAAACAAATAGTGAAATCTTTGAAATTCTTCTTCTCTGAAACTGGAAGGCTCTCAGCTTTCATATTTGGCACATTGCATCATGTTCAGGTCCTCTACAAAATTTATATAAATTATGGCCCGGATGTCAAAATTAGCCCGCTCCAGGGGTGGGCAGTTTTCAATAGAAACAAATAGTGAAATCTTTGAATATCTTCTTCTTGGAAACTGGGTGGTTCTCAGCCTTCATACTTTGCACGTATCATCATGTTCAGGTCCTCTGCAAAAGGTATATAAATTATACCCCAGGGGTGAAAATTGGCCCCGCCCCAGGGGTAGCCAATTTTCAACAGAAACATATAGTGAAAACTTTGAAAATATTTTTCTCTGATACTGGAAGGTTCTCAGCTTTCATATTTGGCACATAGCACCATGTCCAGGTCCTCTACAAAAGTTATATAAATTGTGCCTCTTGGGTCAAAATTAGCCCAATCCCAGGGCAGGCTAGTTTTCTAAAGAAACATATAGTTAAAACTTTGAAAAGCTTCTCCTCTGATTGTCTGGTGAGCGCTTCAGGGCCATTCTGGCCCTCATGTTAGCTTGTCTGTTTCGAAGAAATCACGAGCTATTGTCGTTACTCCGGTGTCCGCGTTGTCGTCATTGTTATCATTGTCATTGTCGTCCGTAATCTTAACATTGACCATAACTTCTTCAATATTTCATTTACAATCTTAATTTTTGGTATGCATGTTCATCTTGACAATGACGACAGATGAGCTTTGGCATCCGCTTGCGGTGCTCTTGTTAGCTCACCAGAGCACAAAGTGCTCAGGGTGAGCTTTTGTGATCACCTGATGTCCGTCGTCTGTCGGCGTGCGTCGTTCGTCGTCCGTCGTCAACAATTTGAACCTTTAAAAATCTTCTCCTCTGAATCTATAGGGTGCTCAGCTTTCATCTTTGGCACAAAGCTTCACCTATAGGTCCTTTACAAAAGTTATATAAATTATGTCCCTGGAGTCAAAATTGGCCCCACCCTGGGGGTGTCAAGTTTTCAATAGAAACATATAGTGAAACTTTGAAAATCTTCTTCTCTGAAACTGGAAGGTTCTCAGCTTTGATATTTGGCACATAGCATCATCTATAGGTCCTCTACAAAAGTTATATTAATCATGTCCCTGGGGTCAAAATTGGCCCCACCCTAGGGGTGGCAAGTTTTCCGTAGCTGACTGCTGTTTAAACACTAGTATCTTCTTGGCAAAAACTACATGTCCCAGAGCTTAGATATTTGGTGTATGGATTTACTTAGTTTACCTTTAAGAGTTTTGTTAATATCATAGTTCTGAGGTTAAAATTGGTCCTGCCCTTTGGGTTATACTTTAAAATAGGCTTTTTCACTTCAGAAACTGCGGCTAAAGGTTTCTCCTTCAACCCAGTCCACTGAGACTGACCTAGTATAGCCAGTTCCAGTGGTTTTACCCTTTGTCTTATCAGTAGAGTAGAAATTGTATTTAGCCAAATAAATAACAAACACTCATTTTAGATGGAGAAAACTGAGTGGATAATTCTCAAAATGCTCTTTGCATATCTATGTTCTGCATTAAGCTCTCAGATATCAATATAGAGTCTTTAGCTGAATACAAGTCAAATGTTCTATGCTGTAGCATTCTTTATCAGTATTATAGTTGTTTCAGAATTGTTGTCTGCTTGTCTAAGATTGTTCACATTGTTTTTTAATACATGTCAATCTTACAATTAACTCTCTTGTACAAAACAA
Organism: Azorinus chamasolen; assembly: GCA_963576725.1. NCBI lineage: Eukaryota > Metazoa > Mollusca > Bivalvia > Cardiida > Solecurtidae > Azorinus > Azorinus chamasolen. Next base: position 57,812,395 of record OY755249.1, read on the forward strand.
TTATGAAGTACAATATTGGATTCTGATCTGACACATATGTAATTTGAAGTTACATATGCGTCAGATCAGAATCTAAACTGTGCTAGGTCTCCCTTTGCACTTTTGATAACAACTGGGTTGCCTCCCTTCTGGGTAGACAACTGATATTTTTAGATCTGGCCTATTGCACAGACAATTAACCCTTTACTCCATAATTATGCATTTCTGCACCATTGCAAACAGAGTAGACCCGGATTAGATGGCTCAATTAGCAGCCATATGATCAATCTGCTCTGTTTACTTATGATATTATATAGTGCAAATTGCATTAAATTATTTCAATTTTTGTGTACAATATACAATGTACTTATAATATGTTTACTTAACCCTTTCCCTCATATAAATGCCTTTTCATGCATTTGCAAACAGAGCAGACCCAGATCAGGCGGCTCCTTTAGCAGCTGTCTAATTAGGGTCTACTCTGTTTGTTAATGGAATTTGAAAGATGTTTTTCATTACTTTCTTAAAGGGCTACACTTTCTATTTTTAGCTCACCTGGCACAAAGTGCCAGGTGAGGTATTGTAAGGGGGCAGTGTCCGGCGTCCGTCGTCGTGCGGTGTGCGTCGTGCGTCGTCAACAATTTACTTAAACATCTTCTCCTCTGAAACCGTAAGGCCTAGACCTTTGATATTTGGTATGTAGCATCATCTAATGGTCCTCTACAAAGATTGTTCAAATTATGACCCCCGGACCAAAAATGGCCCCGCCCCGGGGCTTATCAGTTTTTCATAGGAAAATCTTTAAAAATCTTCTTCTCAGAAACCGTAAGGCCTAGACCTTTGGTATTTAGTATGTAACATCATCTAATGGTCCTCTACCAAGATTGTTCAAATTATGACCCCGGGCCAAAAATGGCCCCGCCCCGGGGCTTATCAGTTTTTCATAGGAAAATCTTTAAAAATCTTCTTCTCTGAAACCGTAAGGCCTAGACATTTGATATTTGGTATGTAGCATTATCTAATGGTCCTCTACAAAGATTGTTCAAATTATGACACCCGGACCAAAAATGGCCCCGCCCCCGGGGCTTATAAGTTTTCATAGGAAAATCTTTAAAAATCTTCTTCTCAGAAATCGTAAGGCCTAGACCTTTGAAATTTAGTATGTAGCATCATCTAACGGTCCTCTACCAAGATTGTTCAAATTATTACCCCCGGGCCAAAAAGGGCCCCGCCATGGCTTATCATTTTTTCATAGGAAAATCTTTAAAAATCTTCTTCTCAGAAACCGTAAGGCCTAGACATTTGATATTTGGTATGTAGCATTATCTAATGGACCTCTACAAAGATTGTTCAAATTATGACCCCCGGACCAAAAATGGCCCCGCCCCGGGGCTTATCAGTTTTTCTTAGGAAAATCTTTAAAAAATCTTCTTCTCAGAAACCGTAAGGCCTAGACCTTTGGTATTTAGTATGTAACATCATCTAATGGTCCTCTACCAAGATTGTTCAAATTATGACCCCGGGGCCAAAAATGGCCCCGCCCCGGGCTTATCATTTTTTCATAGGAAAATCTTTAAAAATCTTCTCTGAAACCGTAAGGCCTAGACATTTGATATTTGGTATGTAGCATTATCTAATGGACCTCTACAAAGATTGTTCAATTTATGTCCCCTGGACCAAAAATGGCCCGGCCCGGGGCTTATCAGTTTTTCTTAGGAAATTCTTTAAAAAATCTTCTCCTCTGAAACCGTAAGGCCTAGACCTTTGATATTTGGTATGTAGCATCATCTAACGGTTCCTCTACGAAGATTGTTCAAATTATGACTCCCGGACCAAAAATGGCCCCGCCCCGGCGCTTATCATTTTCTCATAGGAAAATCTTAAAAAATCTTCTTCTCTGAAACCGTAAGGCCTAGACCTTTGGTATTTAGTATGTAGCATCATCTAATGGTCCTCTACCAAGATTGTTCAAATTATGACCCCCGGGCCAAAAATGGCCCCGCCCCGGGGCTTATCAGTTTTTCATAGGAAAATCTTTAAAAATCTTCTTCTCTGAAACCGTAAGGCCTAGACATTTGATATTTGGTATGTAGCATTATCTAATGGTCCTCTACAAAGATTGTTCAAATTATGACACCCGGACCAAAAATGGCCCCGCCCCCGGGGCTTATCAGTTTTCATAGGAAAATCTTTAAAAATCTTCTTCTCAGAAATCGTAAGGCCTAGACCTTTGAAATTTAGTATGTAGCATCATCTAACGGTCCTCTACCAAGATTGTTCAAATTATGACCCCTGGGCCAAAAAGGGCCCCGCCATGGCTTATCATTTTTTCATAGGAAAATCTTTAAAAATCTTCTTCTCAGAAACCGTAAGGCCTAGACATTTGATATTTGGTATGTAGCATTATCTAATGGACCTCTACAAAGATTGTTCAAATTATGTCCCCCGGACCAAAAATGGCCCCGCCCCGGGGCTTATCAGTTTTTCTTAGGAAAATCTTTAAAAAATCTTCTTCTCAGAAACCGTAAGGCCTAGACCTTTGGTATTTAGTATGTAACATCATCTAATGGTCCTCTACCAAGATTGTTCAAATTATGACCCCGGGACCAAAAATGGCCCCGCCCCGGGGCTTATCAGTTTTTCATAGGAAAATCTTTAAAAATCTTCTACTCTGAAACCGTAAGGCCTAGACATTTGATATTTGGTATGTAGCATTATCTAATGGTCCTCTACAAAGATTGTTTAAATTGTGACCCCCGGACCAAAAATGGCCCCGCCATGGCTTATCATTTTTTCATAGGAAAATCTTTAAAAATCTTCTTCTCAGAAACCGTAAGGCCTAGACATTTGATATTTGGTATGTAGCATTATCTAATGGACCTCTACAAAGATTGTTCAATTTATGTCCCCTGGACCAAAAATGGCCCGCCCCGGGGCTTATCAGTTTTTCTTAGGAAAATCTTTAAAAAATCTTCTTCTCAGAAACCGTATGGCCTAGACCTTTGGTATTTAGTATGTAACATCATCTAATGGTCCTCTACCAAGATTGTTCAAATTATGACCCCGGGGCCAAAAATGGCCCCGCCCCGGGGCTTATCAGTTTTTCATAGGAAAATCTTTAAAAATCTTCTACTCTGAAACCGTAAGGCCTAGACATTTGATATTTGGTATGTAGCATTATCTAATGGTCCTCTACAAAGATTGTTTAAATTGTGACCCAGGGACCAAAAATGGCCCCGCCCCGGGGCTTATCAGTTTTTCATAGGAAAATCTTTAAAAATCTTCTTCTCAGAAACCGTAAGGCCTAGACCTTTAATATTTAGTATGTAGCATCATCTAATGGTCCTCTACCAAAATTGTTCAAATTATGACCCCGGGCCAAAAATGGCCCCACCCCGGGCTTATCAGTTTTTCATAGGAAAATCTTTAAAAATCTTCTTCTCTGAAACCGTAAGGCCTAGACATTTGATATTTGGTATGTAGCATTATCTAATGGACCTCTACAAAGATTGTTCAATTTATGTCCCCTGGACCAAAAATGGCCCGGCCCGGGGCTTATCAGTTTTTCTTAGGAAAATCTTTAAAAAATCTTCTCCTCTGAAACCGTAAGGCCTAGACCTTTGATATTTGGTATGTAGCATCATCTAACGGTTCCTCTACGAAGATTGTTCAAATATGACTCCCGGACCAAAAATGGCCCCGCCCCGGCGCTTATCATTTTCTCATAGGAAAATCTTTAAAAATCTTCTTCTCTGAAACCGTAAGGCCTAGACCTTTGGTATTTAGTATGTAACATCATCTAATGGTCCTCTACCAAGATTGTTCAAATTATGACCCCCGGGCCAAAAATGGCCCCGCCCCGGGGCTTATCAGTTTTTCATAGGAAAATCTTTAAAAATCTTCTTCTCTGAAACCGTAAGGCCTAGACATTTGATATTTGGTATGTAGCATTATCTAATGGTCCTCTACAAAGATTGTTCAAATTATGACACCCGGACCAAAAATGGCCCCGCCCCCGGGGCTTATCAGTTTTCATAGGAAAATCTTTAAAAATCTTCTTCTCAGAAATCGTAAGGCCTAGACCTTTGAAATTTAGTATGTAGCATCATCTAAAGGTCCTCTACCAAGATTGTTCAAATTATGACCCCTGGGCCAAAAAGGGCCCCGCCATGGCTTATCATTTTTTCATAGGAAAATCTTTAAAAATCTTCTTCTCAGAAACCGTAAGGCCTAGACATTTGATATTTGGTATGTAGCATTATCTAATGGACCTCTACAAAGATTGTTCAAATTATGTCCCCCGGACCAAAAATGGCCCCGCCCCGGGGCTTATCAGTTTTTCTTAGGAAAATCTTTAAAAAATCTTCTTCTCAGAAACCATAAGGCCTAGACCTTTGGTATTTAGTATGTAACATCATCTAATGGTCCTCTACCAAGATTGTTCAAATTATGACCCCGGGACCAAAAATGGCCCCGCCCCGGGGCTTATCAGTTTTTCATAGGAAAATCTTTAAAAATCTTCTACTCTGAAACCGTAAGGCCTAGACATTTGATATTTGGTATGTAGCATTATCTAATGGTCCTCTACAAAGATTGTTTAAATTGTGACCCCCGGACCAAAAATGGCCCCGCCATGGCTTATCATTTTTTCATAGGAAAATCTTTAAAAATCTTCTTCTCAGAAACCGTAAGGCCTAGACATTTGATATTTGGTATGTAGCATTATCTAATGGACCTCTACAAAGATTGTTCAATTTATGTCCCCTGGACCAAAAATGGCCCGCCCCGGGGCTTATCAGTTTTTCTTAGGAAAATCTTTAAAAAATCTTCTTCTCAGAAACCGTATGGCCTAGACCTTTGGTATTTAGTATGTAACATCATCTAATGGTCCTCTACCAAGATTGTTCAAATTATGACCCCGGGGCCAAAAATGGCCCCACCCCGGGGCTTATCAGTTTTTCATAGGAAAATCTTTAAAAATCTTCTACTCTGAAACCGTAAGGCCTAGACATTTGATATTTGGTATGTAGCATTATCTAATGGTCCTCTACAAAGATTGTTTAAATTGTGACCCCGGGACCAAAAATGGCCCCGCCCCGGGGCTTATCAGTTTTTCATAGGAAAATCTTTAAAAATCTTCTTCTCAGAAACCGTAAGGCCTAGACCTTTAATATTTAGTATGTAGCATCATCTAATGGTCCTCTACCAAAATTGTTCAAATTATGACCCCGGGCCAAAAATGGCCCCACCCCGGGCTTATCAGTTTTTCATAGGAAAATCTTTAAAAATCTTCTTCTCTGAAACCGTAAGGCCTAGACATTTGATATTTGGTATGTAGCATTATCTAATGGACCTCTACAAAGATTGTTCAATTTATGTCCCCTGGACCAAAAATGGCCCGGCCCGGGGCTTATCAGTTTTTCTTAGGAAAATCTTTAAAAAATCTTCTCCTCTGAAACCGTAAGGCCTAGACCTTTGATATTTGGTATGTAGCATCATCTAACGGTTCCTCTACGAAGATTGTTCAAATATGACTCCCGGACCAAAAATGGCCCCGCCCCGGCGCTTATCATTTTCTCATAGGAAAATCTTTAAAAATCTTCTACTCTGAAACCGTAAGGCCTAGACCTTTGGTATTTAGTATGTAACATCATCTAATGGTCCTCTACCAAGATTGTTCAAATTATGACCCCCGGGCCAAAAATGGCCCCGCCCCGGGGCTTATCAGTTTTTCATAGGAAAATCTTTAAAAATCTTCTTCTCTGAAACCGTAAGGCCTAGACATTTGATATTTGGTATGTAGCATTATCTAATGGTCCTCTACAAAGATTGTTCAAATTATGACACCCGGACCAAAAATGGCCCCGCCCCCGGGGCTTATCAGTTTTCATAGGAAAATCTTTAAAAATCTTCTTCTCAGAAATCGTAAGGCCTAGACCTTTGAAATTTAGTATATAGCATCATCTAACGGTCCTCTACCAAGATTGTTCAAATTATGACCCCCGGGCCAAAAAGGGCCCCGCCATGGCTTATCATTTTTTCATAGGAAAATCTTTAAAAATCTTCTTCTCAGAAATCGTAAGGCCTAGACCTTTGAAATTTAGTATGTAGCATCATCTAACGGTCCTCTACCAAGATTGTTCAAATTATGACCCCCGGGCCAAAAAGGGCCCCGCCATTGCTTATCATTTTTTCATAGGAAAATCTTTAAAAATCTTCTTCTCAGAAACCGTAAGGCCTAGACATTTGATATTTGGTATGTAGCATTATCTAATGGACCTCTACAAAGATTTTCAAATTATGTCCCCCGGACCAAAAATGGCCCCGCCCCGGGGCTTATCAGTTTTTCTTAGGAAAATCTTTAAAAAATCTTCTTCTCAGAAACCGTAAGGCCTAGACCTTTGGTATTTAGTATGTAACATCATCTAATGGTCCTCTACCAAGATTGTTCAAATTATGACCCCGGGACCAAAAATGGCCCCGCCCCGGGGCTTATCAGTTTTTCATAGGAAAATCTTTAAAAATCTTCTACTCTGAAACCGTAAGGCCTAGACATTTGATATTTGGTATGTAGCATTATCTAATGGTCCTCTACAAAGATTGTTTAAATTGTGACCCCCGGACCAAAAATGGCCCCGCCCAAGGGCTTATCAGTTTTTCATAGGAAAATCTTTAAAAATCTTCTTCTCTGAAACCGTAAGGCCTAGACATTTGATATTTGGTATGTAGCATTATCTAATGGACTTCTACAAAGATTGTTTAATTTATGTCCCCTGGACCAAAAATGACCCGGCCCGGGGCTTATCAGTTTTTCATAGGAAAATCTTTAAAAAATCTTCTCCTCTGAAACCGTAAGGCCTAGACCTTTGATATTTGGTATGTAGCATCATCTAACGGTTCCTCTACGAAGATTGTTCAAATTGTGACTCCCGGACCAAAAATGGCCCCGCCTCGGGGCTTATCATTTTCTCATAGGAAAATCTTTAAAAATCTTCTTCTCTGAAACCGTAAGGCCTAGACCTTTGGTATTTAGTATGTAGCATCAGCTAATGGTCCTCTACAAAGATTGTTCAAATTATGACCACTGGGCCAAAAATGGCCCCCCCCCCCCCCCGGGGCTTATTAGCTTTTCATAGGAAAATCTTTAAAAATCTTCTTCTCTGAAACTGTAAGACCTAGACCATTGATATTTGGTATGTAGCATTATCTTATGTTCCTCTACAAAGATTGTTTAAATTATGACCCCAGGACCAAATATGGCCTGCCCCGGGGCTTATCAGTTTTTCATAGGAAAATCTTTAAAAATCTTCTTCTCTGAAACCGTAAGGTCTAGACATTTGATATTTGGTATGTAGCATCATCTATTTGTCCTCTACAAAGATTGTTCAAATTATGACCCCTTGAACAAAATGGCCCCGCCCGGGGCTTATCAGTTTTTAGCTCACCAGAGCACAAAGTGCTCAAGGTGAGCTATTGTGATACCCCTGTGTCCGGCGTCCGTCGTCCGTCTGTCCGTCTGTCCGTCTGTCAGTCTGTCCGCACTCACCAAAGGGTAGTTGTGTGACTTTTACTAACTAGTCGCACAAGTAAAATCATTAACCTGGCCATCTCTTGTGACATTAACCTGGCCATTTCTTGTGACATTAACCTGGCCAGTTGTGGGACATAGGGTTAGGGTAAGGGTTAGCTTCCAGATCATTCTATTCCAAAGTTAGAGCCAAAAATAGTTTTACTTGTGGGACTAGTCACACAAGAAAAGATCAAAGGAAAAAGTCACACAACTACCCATTTGTTAGTATGTCCGTCTGTCTGTCCGTCAACAATTTCAAACGACTTCTTCTCTGAAACCGACTGCCCAATTGTAACCAAACTTGGTCAGATACATACTGTGGGTGGGTGCTTCAAAAGTTGTTAAAAGATAGTGGGTGGGGCCATCGGTCTTGTTGCCATGGCAACTGTACGCAATATCTAGAAAAATCTTCTTCTCCAGAATGACTTGTCCGATTTGAATTTAGTTTTCACCAAAATGTTTCTCAGTTGATAGACTTTAAAAGTTGTTAAAAGAATTTTGATCCGGCAAAAAACATGGCCGCCAGAGGGCGTGGTCATTTTTTCCATATATGGTAATATATGAAAATCTTTAAAAATCTTCTTCTCTGAAACCATTCTGTCCTAGACCATTGATATTTGGTATGTAGCATGATCTTATGGTCCTCTACAAAGATTGTTCAAATTATGACCCCCGGGCCAAAATTGGCCCCGCCCAAGGGCTCATCAGTTTTTCATTGGAAAATCTTTAAAAATCTTCTTCTCTGAAACTGTTAGGCCTAGAACTTTGATATTTGGTATGTAGCATGATCTTATGGTCCTCTACAAAGAATGTTCAAATAATGACCCCTGGGCCAAAAATGGCCCCGCCCAAGGGCTTATCAGTTTTTCATAGGAAAATCTTTAAAAATCTTCTTCTCTGAAACTGTAAGGCCTAGACCTTTGATATTTCGTATGTAGCATGATCTTATGGTCCTCTACTAAAGTTGTTCAAATTATGACCCCGGGGCCAAAAATGGCCCCGCCCAAGGGCTTATCAGTTTTTCATAGGAAAATCTTTAAAAATCTTCTTTTCTGAAACTGTAAGGCCTAGACCTTTGATATTTCGTATGTAGCATGATCTTATGATCCTCTACAAATATTGTTCAAATTATGACCCCCGGGCCAAAAATTGGCCCCGCCCAAGGGCTTATCAGTTTTTCATAGGAAAAGCTTTAAAAATCTTCTTCTCGGAAACTGTAAGGCCTAGACTTTTGTTATTTGGTATGTAGCATGATCTCATGGTCCTCTACAAAAGTTGTTCAAATTATGATCCTCGGGCCAAAAATGGCCCCGCCCAAGGGCTTGTCAGTTTTTCATAGGAAAATCTTTAAAAATCTTCTTCTCTGAAACTGTAAGGCCTAGACCTTTGATATTTAGTATGTAGCATGATCTTATGGTCCTCTACAAAGATTGTTCAAATTATGACCCCCAAGCCAAAAATGGCCCCACCCAAGGGCTTATCAGTTTTTCATAGGAAAATCTTTAAAAATCTACTGAAACTGTAAGGCCTAGACCTTTGATATTTGGTATGTAACAGTGATCTAATGATCCTCTACAAATATGTAGCTGTGGCTTGTGGTCCTCTGCCAAGAATGTTTAACTTACGACCCTGACCACTGGGCGAAACTTGGCCCTGCCTCAGGGCTTATCAGTTTTTCATGGGAAAAATATAAATATTATCTTTCTCTGAAACCATAAGGCTTAGACCTTTAATTAATGGCATATTGCTTTGCCTTGTGGTTCTCTACCAAGGGTGTACACATGATTTCTTGTGGTCAAATATGGCCCGCCCCTGGGGTTATGTCTGGTGAGCGCTTCAGGGCCTCATGGCCCTCTTGTTCATAAAAAGCGTCTTCTCTGAAACTGTAAGGCCTTGACCTTTGATATTTGGTATGTAGCATCGTCTAATGGTCCTCTACAAAGATTGTTCAAACTATGACCCCCGGACCAAAAATGGCCCTGGCCCCCCCCCCCCCCCCCCAGGCTTATCAGTTTTTCATAGGAAAATCTTTAAAAATCGTCTCCTAAACTGTAAGGCCTAGACCTTTGAAATTTAGTATTTATTATCATCTAATGGTTTTCTACCAAAATTGTTCAAATTATGACCCCTGGACCAAATTGGCCCCGCCCCTGGCTTATCAGTTTTTCATAGGAAAATTTTTAAAATCTCCTGTGAAATTGTAAGGCCCAGAACTTTGAAATTTATATGAAGAATCATCTAATGTTCCTTTATTTAGATTGTTCAAATTTGAAACTCAAGGCCTAAAATTATGGCCCTTGGTTTCATATTGGCCCCAATCTGAAGCTTACTTATTTTTACATAGAAATACAGTGTATGCATATGTCTATAGTAACCAGGTGAGCGATTTAGGGCCATCATGGCCCTCTTGTTCATTATAACTATTTTGTCCATGAACATTCAGTAGGTATTTAAATTTTGAATAAACATAGAACAGTGGAAGGGTTAAAAATAAGTTAAGATATGAATAATAATATGAACTCATGTATCATCATCTTCAGGTCCTTTACAAAAGTTATATTAATTATGGCCCTGGGGTCAAAATTGGCCCCGCCCCAGGGGTGGGTAGTTTTCAGTAGAAACATATAGAGCAAACTTTTAAAATCTTATGAAACTGAAGGTGCTCAGCTTTCATATTTGGCTCATAGCATCATGTCTAAGTCCTCTACAAAAGTTATATAAATTATGCCCCTTGGGTCAAAATTGGCCCGCCCCAGGGCCGGCTAGTTTTCTATAGAAACATATAGTGAAAACTTTGAAAATCTTCTCCTCTGATAGTCTGAGCGCTTCAGGGCCATTCTGGCCCTCTTGTTTTTAAAAACAGATTCTAGTTAATATTCATACAGACATTATTTCTAAAATGAATATTTTATCTGGTAATGGGTTAACCCTTTCCCTCATATAAACGTGTTTTCATACATCTGCAAACAGAGTAGACCCAGATCAGACGGCTCCTAGAGGAGCCGTCTGATCAGGGTCTGCTCTGTTTGCTAATATAAATTGATAGATATGTTAATTTATTTTCTAAAATGGCTACAATATTTCACCTCCAATATTTCATTATAACCTTTTTGGCCATGAATATTCAGCAGGTATTGAAATTTGTAATAAACATAGAACAGGGAAAGGGTTAAAGGTTATGACAGAGGGATAGATAAATGTGCCTACTCAAATACTAAAATCGTCATTTCTCCACCAAACTCTATGTTGTGACGGTGTGACCACTCTTTAGAATCATCTCAAAGAGGGATTGGTGGAGAAATAAAAAACTCGTTATTAAAAATGTTTTAATTTACGCATCTTACCTGGACCCCTGTTATAAAAAATCGGGAGGTAAGTGTATTTTTGTGTGTCTTGCAGTGAGAAAAACGTATCGGTGACATTTAAGACAATGACTGGGGAGGATGACACAGGTATTACAGGCTACAAGATACTTCGTCTCTCCACTGTATCCTCTATGGAAATGGCAAACCAGCCACTGGCAACGGTCTGGGTATGGTCGTGGGAATCAGATACTGGAGAATGGAATGTGTACGGCGATGTGAGTACAGTTTTTTACTTTTGTACACCTTATAGGATAGTGTAATGATTTGCAGACATGCAATCTTTTAATCATTGTCCTATAAATCCTTTGCCCGGAGCCCGTGGGCTACCAGAAAATTTTGTCGGGCTGTCAAAGAATTTCAAGCAGGGCTAAAAGTAAAACCAAAGATCAATAACCCAGCTATAAAAGAGAGCTAGAACGCAAGGCATTCAAAGATGACATTGTTGTGACGCGCATGTGCGATGTGTTGTTGACATCCGAGTCAGCTGATTCGAAGCGTGCGAGCGTGGTACCGGACTCTATGCAGTTACCTACTGACAGCCAACCGGACTGGCTTGTCCTTACAAACTGTGAGTTATTCTATTACTCTCTCGTTAGCCAGTAGGTTTAGAGTAGACTTCCAGAGCAAACACTGGGCTACTTTAATGGCGACGAGGATTTAAAGGCCAGTCAGACTTAAAGTTTAAAGCAGGAGACATTTTCTCCATTTCGGTTTTCTTGTACGGTGGTTATTCGTACATGAAAGTTTTTCTTGAAGTGTAGGTTTCATGTCACTTATTTTTAGCTCACCAGAGCACAAAGTGCTCAGGGTGAGCTTTTGTGATAGCCTGATGTCTGTCGTCCGTCGGCGTGCGTCGTGCGTCGTGCATCGTCCGTCGTCCGTCGTCGGTCGTCAACAATTTGAACCTTTAAAATTCTTCTCCTCTGAATCTACAGGGGTCTCAGCTTTCATCTTTGGCACATAGCATCATCTGTAGGTCCTCTACAAAAGTTATATAAATTATGTCCCTAGGGTCAAAATTGGCCCCACCCCAGGGGTGCATTGTTTTCTATAGAAACATATAGTGAAAACTTTGAATATCATCTCCTCTGTAACTGGAAGGTTCTCAGCCTTCATATTTGGCACATAGCATCATGTTCAGGTTCTCTACAAAAGTTATATAAATTATGCTCCTGTGGTCAAAATTGGCTACACAACAAGGTGGACAGTTTTCTAGCAAATTTATAGCTGACTGCCATTTTAAGCATCTTCTCTTTGCTCATAAATAGGTCATCCAGTCAAGCAGTGGGATAGATGACCAGTGGCTATTTTTAGGTCACCTGTATCTGGTGCTGGAGCTCTGTGCCTTAACCCTTTGCCTGTTCTATGTTTATTATTCATTTGAATGCCTACTGCATATTCATGAACAAAATAGTTAAAATGAAGTATGGAAGGTGGAACATTGTAGTCATTTTTTCCCAAATTTCACAACCTACTGAATATTCATCTACAAAATAGTTATAATGAAATATAGTAGGTGGAACATATTGTAGCCATTTTAGAAACTTAAGGAACAGATGTATAAACACAGCAGGCCCTGATCAGATGGCTCCTATAGGAGGCATCCAATCTGGGTCTACTGTTTTCAAATGAGGGAAGGGTTAATTAATAATAGTGATTGGCATTATGATATTATTATAACCTGCCCTGCAGTTCAGAAGAAGGGTAAATCATGTAAAGACTCAAGAATGCCAAATTAAAGATTTCAAATAAATTATGAAATATTTTTTAACATGAAATTGTATTACTTTAAACTATTAATTTATACTTATGATTATGCAATTATTATGTAATAATTTATAATAATATTCAAATGCAAAAAATCAGTTTGGAATGCAAGGGTACACATACCCGTTCAGAAGAACAGTTGATCGCCTTTAGTCAGAACTTTGTATGGCCTTGTTTAAATTATGCCCCTGGGATTAAAATTGGCCCCACCCGAGGGGTGGTCAGTTTTCAATAAAAATATATAGTAAAAACATTGAAAATCTTCTTTGAAACTGGAAGGTTCATAACTTTCATATTTGGCACATAGCTTCATGTTCAGGTCCTCTACAAATGTTATATAAATTATACCCCTGTGGTCAAAATTGGCCCTGCCCCAGGAGTAGCCAGCTTTCAATAGAAACATAAAGTGAAAACTTTGAAAATCTTCTCCTCTGATTGTCTGGTGAGCGCTTCAGGGCCATTCTGGCCCTCTTGTTTCTTGTATCGAGGTAACTCATACATGCCAGTTTTTCTTGGAATTTATGCTTCATGCCAGTAGGAGAAAATTAAAGGGTCTCTAAACCGAGCAGGTTAATTTATTTATTGCAATACACACTGGTTACCGGTTTGTGTGCAGTAAGTGTTAACACATCTAGCGAGAGTGACAGTTTGTTTATTTCACTGCAGGTGCGGATGAATAGACATTTTTCTTAGGGCAGGTTTTGAATTTGTCCTATGCCAGTTATATTTCTTAAAACAGTATGAGGTTAATTGAAAGTCTTATGCCAGTTCATAACTTTTTTGTCTTAGGATTCTGATAGGTTTTCAGTAGGGTGACTTATGCCAGTTTATTATTTTCTTAAGGCATTCAAGGAATTCATCTAATAGATTCTAAGCTAAGGTAAAGTTATTTTTTCTTAAGGCATTCAGTTTCAAATTTGTTTTATGCCAGTTTTATTTACGGTAGATTAGCTCACGGAATGTAAGGTGAGTTTGCTTGTACTATTGCAGTTATCATGTATTTTATACCTGTTGACTGAATAGAAAGTTCATTGTCTGTCAGTATAAAGATTTTCCATTGTATTCCATACAGGGAAAATAAACCTTAGATTTATCATTGTATTTCATACACGATTAATATAGGTATATGCTTGCTCAGTGCTCAAAATGTTGGTAAAGATTAATACAGCTTCGGTAGAGGAGTTGCGTTTAATCCCAGGAATAGATAAAGCTAGAGCAGAAGCCATTGTAAGGTTCCGTGCTCAGTATCAAGTAGTGACGAAGGACGCTTTGTCCCTTGTGCTGATGGGGAATCTCGATGAAAACATGCTTCGTGTAATTGATTTCTCTCTGCCTGGACAGTCAGATCAAGCAGAGCTGAACTCAGTCAAGGAGCGACTTGTTCAGGGTGCAGGCGCAGATCTACCCTTAAGTACATCACCATCAAACCCAAAGGTTAAAGTTAATGACTACGACCGGCTTATCAGCATGTCTGAAAGGCAGGTGAGGACTAAGGGTTTGTTTGACCATAAGGGAAAGCAAAGTTACATATGTCCAAAACCTGAATCCAACTAAAGTTTCATATTTGGAGCATTTGCGAGAGCTGCAGCGGGAGGCAGAGAGCATTTTAGACATCATTCAAAATCTGGTTAGGGTTGAGGAGGATAAGCTGGTCACAGGTTCAAGCCCACATACGCTACAGTCTTCCAGACTGGCAAGTGGGGAATTAGTCAACAAACATCTGTCGTCTTCCAGACACAGGAGCCATCGGGACACATGTCAGATAGAGCATAAATCTTTAGCTACACCTGCATACAAGGATCTACCCAAAAGCCATCGCAAACAAGAGGCTATTTCAAAATTTTGTAAAGGGCGTTTGGATAAGGATGCTACAAAACATGCTTATATTGAACACCCAGTGAGTATTCATGGTAGTTACCGCGCCATTGAACGGGGGAAGGCTTCTGGTAAGAAATTAAAAGATGCGATTACTATAAATGCAGTAGGTTCTATCACAGAATCTAAAGTGGAGCAGATGGTAGCTAGAGCTATAGAGAGTCTGGATGCCAAGCTACAGTTCCCATCACGGAAGGTTGGTTCTCGCAACATGGCTGTTCAGTGTTTCTTTTGCAAGCAAAGGGGACAAATGAAGCGTGATTGTGAGAGATACTTAGCCTGGTCAAAAAAGCGAGATTGTAAAGATAGCGACAAGCCCGACAAGGCTTTAAACTAATAAAGACTGGGGTTAAGGGTCGCACATCAAGGCAATGTCAGTGGCTAGGAATCTTTAGGAACCTTTAGAGAGCATTAATCTTCGGAAGGAATGACTTCCAGTCAACTTTCATCAGAAAATGGAAAAGTTTTAGGTCAGTTCAGATGACTTTCAGTCCTGAATCGACTGATGCAGGAGCAGGTACTCATACCCATAGGTTGCATAAAAAAGACTGCAAGGAAGGTGTTGGAGCTGCATCTAGTCTGCTGTCAGATCTTAAACACAATCTCAGTGCTTTTTCATATTAAGGTTGGGGGGAGAATGGTTAGGGCTAGGATTGATTCCGGGGCCGAGATCACTATCCTTTCAACGCAAATACATGTATACTAAAGTTGGAAAGAGAAACCACGAAATATTAGAGAGGTTGTGATGCAGATGGCTGATAAAGAGACAGTTTTGAGAGTAACAGAGTACCCTGCAAGGTGGTTTGGTCAGTAATTATATTGTAGCTTGTGCACGAGTTGTAGACTCTGCTTTAGATGAAACTCAAATCGTCAGCAAGCAGACTTCCAGTCGCAGTGCTGAGAAAAGTGTTCCGTTAGTGAGCAAGCAGAAAACTGCCAGAGATATTTTACTGGTGCATTGATTACAGGACACTCTATGTTGTCTCTGTAAAGGATACTTTCCCTTTATGGAAAGGGCTTTTGAGGACCATTTGAATAGCCTATAGCATGAAGTTATGGCATGAAGTTTAGGCCAAGAAATTTGTCTTTTCTTCCGGAAAGAAGTAGTTTCATGCTGGCATTGTAGAAACCATGGCATGGCTCAGTAGACAGTTCCAGCTTCATCCGAGGATGTTGAAAGGTTCCTTGGTTTGGTCAATTACCATATGTCCTAAGTTGACACAGCTTTTATATAGGTCAACTGGCAAGAATCTATTCAAGTGGGGTCCTTTGGAACAGAAGGCATTTGAGGCTTTGAAGAAGGCATTGACTTCATACCCAATGTTGGCTTTGCCGAATAGTCAAGATCCATTTATCTTGGATGTAGATGCCTCATATACAGCTATCGGAGCGGAATTGATACAGATACAGAACGGAGTGGAAAGAGTGATTGCTTTCAGCAGCCTCTCATTGACTCCGGAGTATACGGTACAACCAGGAAAGAGTTCTAAATTATCATACAGTTTACCAGGCATTTCCGGTATTACTTGCTTGGACAGATCATTCCAGTTTAACTTGGTTGTTAGGGTTGAAGAAATCACAGGGGCAGCTAGCCCGATGGTTGAAAGAATTGTATCAGTAAATATAGTGGTTAAGCATCGGGCTGGAGTAAAGCATAGGAATGCAGATGTGATTTCCAGGATCCCTGATCCTTTGACTCCATGCTCAGCATATGTTGCTGGTATAAAGCCAACGGATCTACCCTGTGACAGTTGTAAATATTGCTTACACGCGGATACATTTTACTTAGTGAATGAGGCAGCAGTAGGTCTCACGCTCCCGATAGCTTGTATGATTCTGTTCGAGCACCAGGAATTGAGTTGAATTCTAGTTCTGGAGTTATGGGATTTTCAGTCCCTGAAACTCAGAGCTTTTCAGGAGTCCAGAGCCATCCAGGCTAAGAAGCTCAGTATATTTCGAAGTCAGAGGCTTCAGGATGTCTTTTAGACTATGACGCACGGGCTGTTTCGGAAATGTTTCATGTTCAGGTAGCAGTCTTCCAGACACTGAACATGATAAGTTAAAGTACCTTTGAGGCTTTCAGCCCGAGGTTTGTAAAGTTTAAGAACCTTTGAGGCTTTCAGCCCAAGGTTTGTAAAGTTCAGGAACCTTTCAGGCTTTCAGTCGGAGGTTCATTAAGTTTAGGACCTTTAAGACTTTCAGTCAAAGGTACTTATCGTCCAGATCCGGTTCCTAGGAAGACTAGAATAGTCCAAGTGCCGCCTACCGCTCCAGTCAACATACAGCAGCATCCATCCCCGAGGCCCCAGAGCTTCAGGATAAAGATTGGGGGAATGTTGTGACGCGCATGTGCGATGTGTTGTTGACATCCGAGTCAGCTGATTCGAAGCGCGCGAGCGTGGTACCGGACTCTATGCAGTTGCCTACTGACAGCCAACCGGACTGGACAGGAGAGGCTTGTCCTTACAAACTGTGAGTTATTCTATTACTCTCTCGTTAGCCAGTAGGTTTAGAGTAGACTTCCAGAGCAAACACTGTGCTACTTTAACATGTTAATTTCCCTGTAAGGGCCTTTAATGCCTGTATACATACAATTAAATGTGATGCGTGTTTTCTGACACGTGTTCTGGTGATAATTGATAGAGCACTTCAACCACTGATGCTTGCCAAATATCCGGCCATGTATTGGCTATCAAGTCATTTAATCTCAATCTAATTGATTCATAGCTTACACTTGTCATTTCCGAATCCCGCAGAGTAAGTATCTATCATTAACACATGCACGAGAGAATCTAGATTTATGCTCCGCCTATCAGGTGTGACATTTTCAGTTGACTGATAAATTGGATTGATTACCACTTCAATGTTGCGAGAATGGAAACTATCTCGCTTATGTAATTAACTTTGTCGCTCATATCATTAAAAAACAAAACAAAAAAAATAATGCAGCTTTGAAGGTTGATCTCTTGTTCTGGATGAACAGCTAATGAAGATTGTGAGATGGGATCGAAAATTCCTAAGTGTAAGTGAATTTATTCTGAGTTATGGAATTAAACCAATCTGACAAAAAATAATGGGTTTTCGAGGGCGAAATTCTGCAAATTTCCTCTTGCCACACAATTTGAAATCATTATTTTTATACGCCCACCTAATAAAGGTGGTCGTATATTGTCGTGGCCCTGTCCGTCCGTCCGTCCTTTCGTTCGTTCGTTCGTTCGTTCGTTCGTTCGTCCGTCCGTCAACATTTTGTTTGTCCGCTGTTTTCTGGGAAAACTATTTGACAGATATTAATGAAACTGCACACAAATGTTAAATGCATCAAGATCTGAAGCTGAGTTGATTCTGAGGTTCATTTGATTTTTCATTTCAGAGTTATGGCCCTTGTCCTTAAAAAATATGCAAATAATTTGTCCGCTGTTTTCTGGGAAAACTATTTGAGAGATATTGATGAAACTTCACACAAATGTTTAATGCATCAAGATCTGAAGCTGAGTCTATTCTGAGGTTCATTGATTTGTTGTTTCGGAGTTATGGCCCTTTTACTTAAAAAATAATGCAAATACATGCAAATAGTTTGTCCGCTGTTTTCTTGGAAAACTATTTGACAGATATTAATGAAACTTCACACAAATGTTTAATGCATCAAGATCTGAAGCTGAGTTGATTCTGAGGTGCATTTGATTTTTCATTTCAGAGTTCTGGCCCTTGTCCTTAAAAAATAATGCAAATAGTTTGTCCGCTGTTTTCTGGGAAAACTATTTGAGAGATATTAATGAAACTTCACAAAAATGTTTAATGCATCAAGATCTGATGCTGAGTCGATTTTGAGGTTTATTTGATTTTTCGTTTCGGAGTTATTGCCCTTTTACTTAAAAAAAATGTAAATATATGCAAATAGTTTGTCCGCTATTTTCTGGCAAAACTGTTTGACAGATATTAATGAAACTTCATACACATGTTTAATGCATCAAGACCTGAAGCTAAGTCGATTCTGAGGATCATTTGATTTGTTGTTTTGGAGTTATGGCCCTTGCACTTTGCAAGTGGGCGTATTATGTACCGTATGCGGTACTCTTGTTTCAAAATTGGCGATGCTGGGCCCTGTTAAGTACATGATTGTGTTACATTGGGTTGAAAAAAAAAATGAAAACTTTATTTTTAGTGCCGATTTCTATGCAGGTTATAATGCAGGATGTCTTCCACAGTATCTTCTTGTATGGCTAACAGATAAAAGGACTTCTCTTACCTGTCAGAGTCAGCACTACGTGTATTTGCAAATGTCTTATTAACATCTTGCACACAATGAAATGTTAAAACAAGTGCAAATAACCTAAAACCAATGTTTTTCTGAATTCAATTAATTAATTCTGTTTTTAACCAGGTTTTCCATGGAAAATCCGGTTATTGAAATGGTGATGTACGACTGGCGGGCGGGCGACTGCCAATCTTGTAAGCACAACTCCTCTGAAACTGTTCAATGGATTTTCACAAAACCTTGAATGTAGCAAGGAACTTATATGTAGATGTGCATATTGTCTTGAATGTTTCCTTCTGCAATTTTTCTCGGAGTTACGCCCCTTTGAACTTTGAAATCACTAGTTCTTTGACCCTATCCTTGTAAGTGCAACTCCTCTCAAACAGAATCTCATAAAACGTGGTCCGTGTATGTAGCAAGAACACAACATACAGATGTGCATGTTTTCAGGGATTTTTCCTTCTGCAATTTTTCTGGGAGTTATGCCCCTTTAAACTTTGATTATCACTAGGTCTTTGACCCTATCCTTGTAAGCGCAACTCCTCTCAAACTGGTCAACAGAATTTCATAAAACCTTGTATGTAGCATAGACACAATATATAGCTGTGCATATTGTCGGGGATTTTTCCTTCTGAATTTTTAGCTCACCAGAGCACAAAGTGCTCAAGGTGAGCTATTGTGATACCCCTGTGTCCGGCGTCCATTGTCCGTCTGTCTGTCCGTCAACAATTTCAAACGACTTCTTCTCTGAAACCGACAGCCCAATTGTAACCAAACTTGGTCAGATACATACTGTGGGTTGGGGCTTCAAAAGTTGTTAAAAGATAGTGGGTGGGGCAATCGGTCTTGTTGCCATGGCAACTACACAATATCTAGAAAAATCTTCTTCTCCAGAATGACTTGTCTGATTTCAATATAGTTTTCACCAAAATGTTTCTCAGTTGATAGACTTTAAAAGTTGTTAAAAGAATTTTGATCCGGCAAAAAACATGGCCGCCAGAGGGCGTGGTCATTTTTTCCATATATGGTAATATTGGAAAATCTTTAAAAATCTTCTTCTCCGAAACTGTAAGGCCTAGACCTTTGATATTTGGTATGTAGCATGAGCTTATGGTCCTCTACAAAGATTGTTCAAATTATGACCCCCGGGCTAAAAATGGCCCCGTCCAAGGGCTTATCAGTTTTTCATAAGAAAATCTTTAAAAATCTTCTTCACTGAAACTGTAAGGCCTAGAACTTTGATATTTGGTGTGTAGCATGATCTTATGGTCCTCTACAAATATTGTTCAAATTATGACCCCCGGGCCAAAAATGGCCCCGTTCAAGGGATTATCAGTTTTTCATAGGAAAATCTTTAAAAATCTTCTTCTCTCAAACTGTAAGGCCTAGACCTTTGATATTTGGTATGTAGCATGATCTAATGGTCCTCTACAAAGATTGTTCAAATTATGACCCCCGGGACAAAATTGGCCCCCGCCCAAGGGCTTATCAGTTTTTCATAGGAAAATCTTTAAAAATCTTCTTCTCTCAAACTGTAAGGCCTAGACCTTTGATATTTGGTATGTAGCATGATCTTATGGTCCTCTACAAATTAAGACCCCCGGGCCAAAAATGGCCCCGCCCAAGGGCTTATCAGTTTTTCATTGGAAAATCTTTAAAAATCTACTGAAACTGTAAGGCCTAGAGCCATTGATATTTGGTATGTAACATGATCTAATGGTCCTCTACAAATATGTAGCTGTGGCTTGTGGTCCTCTGCCAAATATGTTTAACTTACGACCCTGACCACTGGGCGAAACTTGGCCCTGCCTCAGGGCTTATCAGTTTTCCATGGGTAAAATATAAAATATTATTTTTCTCTGAAACCATAAGGCTTAGACCTTTAATTAATGGCATACTGCTTTGCCTAGTGGTTCTCTACCAAGGTTGTACACATGATTTCTTGTGGTCAAAAATGGCCCCGCCCCTGGGGTTATCTCAGGTGAGCGCTTCAGGGCCTCATGGCCCTCTTGTTTCTCAGAGTTATGCCACTTTGAACGTAGAAATCACTAGTTAATTTTGAAGGAAAACCCGGTTTGATGTCGTGTCGACATTTCTTGTTAAATTCTTAGAATGATGAAAGTATTGTAAGCAATTTAAAACTTATGGGTCCATGCTTATAAAACAAGAAGCATGACAGACGGAATCAAGCAAACCTATAGTCCCCCAACGGGTAACCGGTGGGGGACTAATAAAAGTTTACACTAAGCAGATCAGGGTCCATGCTTATAAAACTTTTTAGTTGAGTCTGAGTAAAAAGTTTTATAAGCATGGACCCTGATCTGCTTAGTGTGAACTTTTATTAGTTCCCCACTGGTTACCGGTTGGGGGGCTATAGGTTTGCTCGATTCCGTCCGTCTGTACGTCCATCTGTCCGTCTGTCATGCTTCTTGTTCGGGCCATATCGCCTACAATGTTATGCAAAATTCATTAGAACTTCACACATTGAAGAAGCATGATGAGGGCTAGTGTCATGCACAAGGGCCATAACTCTAGCATCAATATTTTTGGAGTTATTCCCCTTTTACATATTTTTTGTCTGGACAATAACTCTTTATCTACTGGTTCAATTGATTTGAAACTTCACCCATAGAACAATCATGATTAGGGGTAGTGTCATGCTTAAGGGCCATAACTCGAACATCAATATTTTTGGAGTTCTTCCCCTTTTTCATATTTTCTGGTCAGTCCGTCTGTCACACTTTGTGTCCGGGCTATATCTCCTACAAAGTTATGCCAAATTCATTATAACTTCACACATTGAAGAAGCATGATGAGGAGTAGTGTCATGCACAAGGGCCATAATTCTAGCATCAATATTTTTGGAGTTATTCCCCTTTTTAGCTCACCTGGCACAAAGTGCCAGGTGAGGTATTGTGAGGGGGCAGTGTCCGGCGTCGTGCGTATGTGCATCGTACGTCGTCAACAATTTACTTAAACATCTTCTTCTCTGAAACCACAAAGCCTAGAGCTTTGATATTTGGTATGTAGTATCATCTAATGGTCCTCTACAAAGATTGTTCAAATTATGACACCCGGGTCAAAAATGGCCCCGGCCCGGGGCTTATCAGTTTTTCATAGGAAAATCTTTAAAAATCTTCTCCTCTGAAACCGTAAGACCTAGACATTTGATATGTGGTATGTAGCATTAACTATCAGTTTTTCATAGGAACATCTTTAAAAATCTTCTTCTCTAAAACCATAAGGCCTAGACCTTTGGTATTTAGTATGTAGCATCATCTAATGGTCCTCTACCAAGATTGTTCAAATTATGACCCCCGGGCCAAAAATGGCCCCACCCCGGGGCTTATCAGTTTTTCATAGGAACAACTTTAAAAATCTTCATCTCTGAAACCGTAAGGCCTAGACATTTGGTGTTTAGTATGTAGCATTATCTAATGGTACTCTACAAAGATTGTTCAAATTATGACCCCCGGACCAAAAATTGCCCCGCCCCCAGGCTTATCAGTTTTTCATAGGAAAATCTTTAAAAATCTTCTTCTCAGAAACCGTAAGGCCTAGACCTTTGGTATTTAGTATGTAGCATCATCTAATGGTCCTCTACAAAGATATTTCAAATTATGACCCCAGGACCAAAAATGGCCCCGGCCCGGGGCTTATCAGTTTTTCATAGGAAAATCTTTAAAAATCTTCTTCTCTGAAACCGTAAGGCCTAGACATTTGATATTTGGTATGTAGCATTATCATTCTAATGGTCCTCTACAAAGATTGTTCAAATTATGACCCCCGGACCAAAAATGGCCCCGCCGCGGGACTTATCAGCTTTTCATAGGAAAATCTTTAAAAATCTTCTCTGAAACTGTAAGGCCTAGACCTTTGATATTTGGTATGTAGCATTATCTAATGTTCCTCTACAAAGATTGTTTAAATTATGACCCCCGGACCAAATATGGCCCGCCCCGGGGCTTATCAGTTTTTCATAGGAATTTTTTTAAAAATCTTCTTCTCTCAAACTGTAAGGCCTAGACATTTGATATTTGGTATGTAGCATCATCTATTAGTCTTCTACAAAGACTGTTCAAATTATGACCCCTTGACCAAAATGGCCCCGCCCGGGGGCTTATCAGTTTTTCATAAAAAGCTTCTTCTCTGAAACCGTAAGGCCTAGACCTTTGATATTTGGTATGTAGCATCGTCTAATGGTCCTCTACAAAGATTGTTCAAACTATGACCCCCGGACCAAAAATGGCCCCGGCCCCTGGCTTATCAGTTTTTCATAGGAAAATCTTTAAAAATCTTCTCCTAAACTGTAAGGACTAGACCTTTGAAATTTAGTATTTATTATCATCTAATGGTTTTCTACCAAGATTGTTCAAATTATGACCCCTGGACCAAAATGGCCCCGCCCCGGGGCTTATCAGAATTTCATAGGAAAATCTTTAAAATCTCCTGTGAAATTGTAAGGCCCGGAACTTTGAAACTTATATGAAGCATCATCTAATGTTCCTTTATTTAGATTGTTCAAATTTAAAACTCAAGGCCTAGAATTATGGCCCTTGGTTTCATATTGGCCCCAATCTGAAGCTTACTTATTTTTACATAGAACTACAGTGTATGCATATGTCTATAGTAACCAGGTGAGCGATTTAGGGCCATCATGTTAATATTTTTGTCCGGACAATAACTCTTTATCTACAGGTTCAATTGATTTGAAACTTCACATATGGAACAAGCATGATGAGGGTAGTGTCATGCACAAGGGCCATAACTCTAGCATCTATATTTTTGGAGTTATTCTCCTTTTCATATTTTCTTGTCCAGTTAATAACTCTGTATGTACTGGTTCAATTGATTTGAAACTTTTCATATGGAACAAGCATGATGAGGTGTAGTGTCATGCACATGGGCAATAACTCTAGCATCAATGTTTTTGGAGTTACTCCCCTTTTTCATATTTTCTTGTCGGGACAATAACTTTTTATTTACTGATTCAATGTATTAAAGTAGGTACTAATACCATTCTGGTGGTCATGTATATACGATGTTCAACCACACCATGTGTGGGTGTAGTGGGGAGAGTGGAGCCTTTTTTGCAGTCCAGTGGGGGACTCATGTCTTGCATAACAATACAACATGCCCTTGTTCAATTTAAGACAAAAGCTATGACAGTAGTGCATTAGATTAAATAGTAAGAAATTACCAATTAAGGATTGTGTTTATTTACTAATTTCAGTACCTAGTGGAACATTATTATAACATAATGACAGTGAATTCATCATTTGTTGGAACACATTTTGTCAGTGTCACTGCAACATCTGTCATAGCTAGCTCCCTTAGCAGTCGCAGTTCATAAAAGCAGAAGAATGCCATTTTAAAAAAACAAAACAAAAAACAATATAGTTTCATGATTATCATTATTCATAAGGGTATTAGGTCTGTATAACTACACACGCCAAACATGGATGCAAGGTCTTGCCATCTGGACAGTGCATAAAAATCTCTTGGCTACTAGAATTTATTTTCTGTTCGAGCTATCTGATCAGAGTCTGCTCTCTTTGCTAGTGAAATGATACAGATCAGATTCTACTTTCTGCCATGCCAAAACTTCTTAACTTCATACATCATTATATTAATTCATCAAATAAATATTCATGATCTGAGTCTACTCTTTTTGCAGTTGCATGAAAAACATCTGTAGCAGGCAAAGCTTTGCCACTTTCAATGCTAAGTCTGTCTGTTGGTTTGTTTTTTTTTGTTTGTCCCCAACTTTAACATTGGCGATAATTAACAAACACTGTGTTTGAAATTAGCTTTTTTCCTGGTGGCAAGTACTTGCCAACCGATCTGAAAGTTTGTGGCAAAATGCTATTACCTGATAGCAAAACAGGAAAATAGAAACAACATGGAATGCAGTCCAGAACATTTTTACTATTTTTCTCCCACGTTTTTATCCATTTTTTTTTGTAGCCCTTTCATAGTGTCAGTAGCCTTGTTTGTATCAATGTGCTGCTTTACAACCTTAGCTTAAACAGCATCAACATGAATGACACCCTCAAAATGTTTTTTCACTGGGTCTTTCTTAATGTTGCTCGTACAACATCAACATAAGGAATTTTCAACACTAAAGAAAAACAAACAATGGTCTGATAAATCTTGAAGTATTCTGCTGATTATTTTGATTTCGACCCAATTATTCCTTGTGGCATGTTTTTGCCACTGACTTTCAGATCAGGTGGCAAGTTGGACATTTCTGGTGGCAAAACTGCCACTCTGCCATTGTTAATTTGAACCCTGCATACATACTTCAAACTTGGTATGCATGTGCAGCTTATGGAGGTGAACATTTTTAAGGGTGACTTATTTAAGGTCAAGGTCATACATCAAGGATATAGGTCAAATTACGGGTCAAATTTAGATTGGCGATAATTCTGTCACTATTCAACATCCATACTTCAAACATGGCATGCATGTGCAACTTATGGAGGCGAACATTTTAAGGGGTGACTATTTAATGTCCAGGTTGTACATCAAGGTCAAGGGTCATATCAGGGGCATTCTGTTTCACAAACACATCTTGTTTCAATTTATTTTCAAAACATGACATAACAGCCTGATTCTGATGATATTCCAAGTTTCATTAGGATCCAAGGTGTTTTCAAAGGTCATTTTAAAATTGGTTCATGGTATAGGTAGTCTGGTAGGGTTAACCTTTTTCTTGATAGAAACACTTTTTATGCCTTTGCAAACAGAGAAGACCCAGATCAGCCGGCTCCTGCTTATGGAATAATATTTATCTGATTCTACAGTGTCTGTCATGGTCCAATTTTCTGTGTTCCTATGCCATTATAAAAAAATATCTAATAAATATTCATGATGTTATTACAGTAAATCTCTCTATAATGACCACTAAATTACGTCAAGTATTTTATGCTAAAGGCAGGTTGATGCATAAAGCAAGGTGAAAGAAAAACAGAACGCTCCTATAGGAACGTTCTGTTTTACTTTTACCTCGCTTTAAGCAACCACTTACCCAAAATACCAACTAATTAACACAATTTGGTGGTTGTTATAGAGAGGTTTTACTGTATATCTTACATGAGCCATGGTCCCTGCTTATAAAGCTTTTAGTTGAGTCTGAGTTTCGTTCTCAGGCTTTTGATTGGTCAGATTTGAGTTCTCAGGCTTTTGATTGGTCAGATTTGAGCCACAGGCTCAAATCTGACCAATCAAAAGCTTGAGAACGATCTCAGACTCAACTAAAAGCTTTATAAGCAGGTTATTTAAAGAGGTTCTGTGTTATTTCAGGATGACAGTGGATACCAGTCAAACATATATAGCTCAGATATTGAGCAGGATTACTTGGCAAATCCTGCGGGGATGATTAAGTTTGCCACACTGGGGCATGAATACGAGCTGGACTTCAAGAAAATGATGCAACATAACCTTGATTATCAAACCGAGAGAGCGGTTAGAAGAAGGCCAAAGTTTGTTGCTGCTGAAGATGTAGAGAAAATTAAAAGGTATAAGTAAAAAAGGACAACAGATCATTTGCAAACTATAGCTTTAGATTAATCTCTGAAGTAGAATGTGGCATAAGATCATTTGCTTTCTTTGTTTGTCATCTGATTCAGCTCCTTCAGTATCTTGTACATACCAATACAAGTAAAATCCCTCTTAACCCTTTCCCTTTTATATGTTTATTGCAAATTTCAATACCTACTGAATGTTCATTTAACAAAAATGCTCATAAAGAAATATGGAAGGTGGAGCATTGTAGACATTTCAGAAAGCAAAGAAAGAGACCTTTCAAATTCTAATAGCAAACAGAGCAGACCCTAATCAGACAGCTTCTCTAGGAGCCGTCTGATCTGGGTCTACTCTGTTTGCAAATGCGTGAAAACATGTTTATATGAGGGAAAGGGTTAACTGGAATTCTACGAGTATTACAAATTCTACGTAATAGAGAAGAAATTAGGCAGTTTCTTAAGCAATTGCTTAATGCAGAGTGAAAGTTATACAGAAAGCTCCTGCATGACTTTTACCCTGCATTCATGTGCCATTATAACAAAAATGTAATTGATATTCATGATGTCATTATTTCTTACATAAATATTCATGAAATAAAGACTCAAGGAAATTATTTCTTCTGTCTGTCCTCTGTCAGTCTTTCTTTCTATCTGCCATCCACGATTAGTTTGTTCACATTCTAGCATCCACATTATTTAAACAGTCTGAGCCGAATTTGGATATTTTGGATATTGGATCTAGGCCAACTTTGATTATGTAAAAAGTAGATCTAGAGTTTTGTGTCCTTGACATACCCTATTTACCTGACATACCCTATTTACCCTGAGGTTTTGGACAAACTTAGACAGATAGTGCAGACCCAGATCAACCTGCTGCTAAAGGAACAGTGTGTTCAGGGTTATTGTGTTAAGTCTA
Source organism: Azorinus chamasolen (assembly GCA_963576725.1). Lineage (NCBI taxonomy): Eukaryota > Metazoa > Mollusca > Bivalvia > Cardiida > Solecurtidae > Azorinus > Azorinus chamasolen. The sequence continues at coordinate 57,839,648 of OY755249.1, forward strand.
ATTTAAAGTTACCATTAACCCTTTCGTGCATGTAAACCCTTTTTCACGCATTTGCAAACAGAGTAGACCGAGATCAAATGGCCCCTATAGGAGCCGTGTGATCAGTGTCTGATCTGTTTGCTTTTTACATGATATAGATCTGATTCTACAGTTTTTGTTAAATCAAACAATTCCTGTGAAATGTTTGCATTATAAAAATTTAGCTAATAAATATTCACATTGTCCTATTTCTTACATGAATACAGAACAGGGAAATGGTTAATGGTGCCATATTGAAATATAGTTTAACTTCGATACATGTATCTTGAACTCGGATAACTTGAACTTCGAGATAACTCGGACAGCATGGCTAGAAAAATGTGTGACAGCTTAATCCAGGTCTACAGGAGCTTTCAGCATTACTTTAAACCTGCATTAAGCTAAAAACTTAAGAAATTGTCCAGATCAGAAATAGGATAAGTCAAACTTCTGTTATCTCAAACTAATTTGTATGATACCTTAAAGTTCGATATCGAAGTTCAAATGTATTCAGCTGTACAAACTGGTGGAGAGGTGAGTTTGAATGTCCAAATACCCAGGGTACCATTATCATCTCTAAATCCTTATGTATTAGATTATGGCTAAAAATGAATTTGGGCAATTCAAACATGTGGGTCTAGAGTTATATATACCCTTTAGTTACCAAAATGGCAGACATGTATTTTACCATGTTAGCCCATTCCCTCATATTGACGACTTTTGATGACTCTGTAGAAGTCACTTTGTGAAACCATTGTGATAAATAGAGCATTAAATTTTGCTCCTATAGGAGCAAATGCTGTATTTATCGCAATGGTTTCAAACTACAAATTCTAAAATTCTATTTATCACCGGTTTCAAACTACAAATTCTAAAATTTTCCTTTTCTCTAGTTAATGCTCCTTTTCGGAAGATTTATTCAAAGAGGTTGTATCTAAATATAGCCTACGATGTAATGGGTTAACACTGTAGGATATGGATTGTTATCATATTTATGATAAATTCAAGTATGATAATGGTCATTAATTTAACCCATCCTTCATATAAATGTTTTTTTCACACATTAATATTGCAAGCAGAGTAGACCCAGATCAGACGGCTCCTATAGGAACCGTCTGATCAGGGTCTGATTTGTTTGCTAATGGAATTTAAAAGATCTGATTCTTTACTTTCTAAAATGGCTATAATGTTCCATCTTAATTTCATTATAACTATTTTGTCCATGAATATTCAGTACTATTTTGTCCATGAATATTCAGTAGGTATTGAAATTTGGAATAAACATAGAACAGGGAAAGGGTTAAATACTAGTCAAGTTAAATTTAATATGGACAATATCAGAAAAGTTGATTGACTGTTTGGGTGACTGTCAGTGTTTTGTATGTGGTGTTTCCTCATACATTTACTTTTATTTCAATATTGCATATTTATCATGTTTTTCTTAACCCTTCCTAGTAAATGTCACTTGTTGAAACCTTTGTGATAAATAGAGCATATGCTCATATATGAGCAGATGCTCTATTTATCACAATGGCTTAAAACTACAAATTTTTTAAATTTTACTTTTCTCTAGTAAATGCTCCTTTTGGGTAGATTCATTCAAAGAGGTTGGGTCTAATAATAGCCTATGGAGGATAGGGTTATTTCTTATCCCATTCAGACACAGCATTGCCATGTGATCTCATCCTAGATTGATTATAGGCAAAATTAGCGAGATAGGTTTAGTCTTATCTTCCCCCGATTTAATCAATAATATTTTAGTCTTACCTTCCCTTGATTTAAATCAATAATATTTTAGTCTTATCTTCCCTTTATTTAATCAATAATATTTTCCCTGCTCTATGTTTAGTCCATGTTTCAATAGCTACTGAATATTCATGGGCAAAATAGTTATAATGAAATATGACAGATGGAATATTGTAGCCATTTTAGAAAGTACAGAACTATCAAATTCCATAAGCAAACAGAGCAGACCCTGATCAGATGGCTCCTGTAGTGTTTATATGAAGGAGAGGGCTAAATAGTTTGTGGTCATAATATTGAGTTTTCCATCATATATTGGCCAAGTTCGGTTACCAGTCATCTTGTCCCAGGCATTTTAGGATTATGGCCCTTGAATTATCCAAAATTGGCCACTTTGGCCTTGACAGTTGTCCACGTTCTAAGTCCAACAAACTTCATTCAGTATTCACCAACCTATGCTGAAAATGTTCATGATCATAATATCACTAGCCAAGATCAATAACCTGTTATCCTTCCAGGCACTCCAGAATCATAAAAAAATAGTTACTTTGGCATTGTCTGCTTCCTAAGTCCTAACTGCCAACATAGTTGGTATCTCATCCACACTGGATAGTTATACAGGAATATACTGCTAACATGCAAAAAGTTAAAAATATCCATGTTTGAATCACAGGCAAAAGAACCAGCGCCCAAGAACTGCAAGAAAAAAGGGTCAGAAATCCTTTTCAGTTGCCATGGTCCCTGCTCCTCGTCACTGGGATATTGGTGAGGAGGAAGATATACTGGACCATTATAAACTAGTTAAGGTTAGTGTTAAGATATACTGGACCATTATAAACTAGTTCAGGTTAGTGTTAGTTTGGATTACAAGACAGGTTATGCAAAAAGGAATAGTTTAACCGTTTACTCCATAAATACGCCTTTCTATGCCTTTGCAAACAGAGTAGACCAAAATCAGACAGCTCCTGTAGGAACCGTCTGATCAGGGTCTGCTCTGTTTTTCTTATGATATAATATAGAAATGATTTTGCTGTCTCGATTCAGAACTTACAATACAGAATTGCTCTTAAATGTTTCTCTACAGATATCTAGAAACACATGGTGTGACGCTTAATACAGGTCTAAAGTAATGCTGAAAGCTCCACAGGACCTTTATTAAGCTGTGAATTCCGAGCAATTGTTCAGATTAAAAAATTGGATAACTCGAACTTCTGTTATCTCAAACTAATTTGTATAGTTCCTTGAAGTTCGAGATATTGAAATTCAACTGTAAATGATATTAATGATGTCATGATTTCTTACATGAATATTCATGGAGTAAACGGTTAAAGGAATACATTTTACCAACTTCAATAACTTACCAAAAAATGTTTTGCAATAAATTTCTATAACTTCAAAGAGTACAGTAAACCCCTTCTTAACTGGAATTCTAGCTGAGAAGAATTTAGATACTTCTAGGCAGGTGGCTGCTTAATGCAGCAGCTGGGTGAAAGTCATGCTCCTATAGGAGCTTTCTGCATGCCTTTCACCCTGCATTAGGCTGCCACCTGTCTCCAAGACCGTTTTTTATATTTAATTGAATGTCCAGTTTAGAGAGGTTTTACCTTATTCAGATGAGGGATGGACTAATTTTTTGCTATTAAATTATTACTATTAAACTATTATTTACTAATAAAAAGTGTTATAAAACTTACACAAATATTCAGAACTATCAAGATGTATATTTTATTTATAAGAAACACATGTTTTGCTCATATTGGAAATTTATTTACATTTAAAAGAATTTACAATAAAAAACATTGTCAAACAGTTTGGATTGTGGTATTAAAGTTATTCCTCCATAGGCTATATTTAGACTCAACCTCTTTGAATGAATCTACCCAAAAGGAGCATTTACTAGAGAAAAGTAAACTTTTAGAATTTTGTAGTATGAAACCATTGTGATAAATAGAGCATTTGCTCCTATAGGAAGAAATGCTCTATTTATCACAATGGTTTCAACAGGTGACAGGTGACTTTTACCGAGGCGTAGAAAGGAGTATTTATGGAGGAAAGGGTTAAAATTATTCTGTATCTCATCTTGATTGTATCTGCCTGAAAGAATCCATGCTTAGTGTTACCACAAGTCTCTGTTAGCTAAGTGTGTGAGTGAGTTGGGTTTTACAGCACTGCGACACTCAATAGATCATATAGCGCCGATGAATGATGAGATGACACGATGATGAGGGATGATAAGTAACTGATATCTTATGTGTCTTTCAAACAACTGATTCTGATGAGACACCAAGTTACTTTGCTTCTCATCTGGATCCAAACTGTTAGCATAGGTTACCACAAATTCACAGGTTGTGTTGAAATAGTTAACCCTTTACTTCATGAATAGTCATGTAAGAAATATGAGGGCTGTCCCAGTACATCGTGGATTATTTTAACAAAACAAATATAACTGGTTGTAGGGTGCTCAAATTTTTACCATGAGTACATACATTATATATACACCATCATGCTGAATTTCAAAGGAGTATTATCTACAATACGTTTTTTATGTCAATTACATGGAGGTCATGTAGCGCGCAACGGCGCACCGTAAGGTATTTCGCATGTATCGTAACGTCAAAATCAAGACTTCTCAAAATTCTCCCCTCTGTTTTTAATACACTTGTTGTGAGGGTATATCCATTTATACATTCTTTTCTGAGTGATTTGTTGAATGTTCGGATACAGTACTGGATATCTTCCCGGCATTCAAATCGTTGTCCTCTTACATGTGATTTTAGTTTCGGTTTTAACCCTTTCGCTGCCAATGCCGGATCTGTGATTACCTATGCAAACTGTTTGGATCCAGATGAGACGCCAAGTAACTCGGCGTCTCATCAGGATCCAAACTGTTTGTTACTGTTACTATGTTTTTGAAACAAAAATGAAGAAAATAAAAAAAAAAAAAAATTGTAGCAGACGACAAAGTTAGCAGACGACAGAGTTCGGCAGCGAAAGGGTTAATAAAATGTTGAATGTTTTCTCTTACCTGCTTATTCTAATGTGACGGTCTTCCTCGTTGTACAGCAGTAGCTTTTCCATGTGCGAATTTCTCATGCCACTTAAATACAAGTGATATTGACACATTGCTGTAACTTTTGATAGTCTCTAACTTCTCAAATGCCTGTGATGGAGTCATTCCCAACACTGAGCATAGCTTAATGGATGTACGACTCGCTGTATCTTCTTCCGACGCTGTCATTGTTTTCCTTTCTTTGCACAGTTATCAGTTTGAATGAATTCGTTCTTTGCACTTTAAAATAACGCTTGATGTTCGAAATTCCGCATGACAATGTTGAAATACGTCACATTCACATATGCGTGAGAAGTTGGCGTTATTGTTATGGATTCTTGAATTAACACTAAAGTAAGGTTCCAGCCGTACATTGTTTTTCTAGCGGTTTTTGGGTTGCGCCGTACATACACACATTAGGTTAATTCATGTCTAATATATTCTATATGCGAAGTTATTTTTCCAACAATAATATAACAAGCTATTCAAAAATGTTCAATGCAGACATGTACTAAATTTGACGTTTCAAAAGCGTCAATCTAACGAGTTATTAAAAAAGTCCACGATTTACTGGGACAGCCCTCCTACATTTGTAATAACATCATGAATATTAATTAAATTAATTGTTATAATAGCACACGGACACAAGACTTTTAGGCCATAGCAGAAACTGTATAATCATATCTATATCACCGGTATATCATAAGCAAACAGAACAGACCCTGATCAGATCGCTCCTATAAGAACTGTCGAGGGATATGTTTGGAAAGACTCAGAAAGGCATTTATAAATATGAAGGAAATGGTTAGCTCTGGATCTAACAAGAGTTATGTATGTTGATGATGTATGTGTCTTTCAAACAATTTTCTCAGCTGTCGCGGAGAAGTCGGGAGTATCAGGAGATTGAGGCATTATTCAGTGAGACTATGCCAAGTACTGCGGCAATTACATCAATATTGAGGATCCAGAATGGGGACCTGTGGACAAATTTTATCATGTATGTTAACCCTTCACGTGCTATTCACGTCAATATACCTACCTGTAAATAGTGAAGACCCAGTTGAGACAGCTCCTGCAGGAGCTGTCTCATCAGGGTCTGCACTATTTACAAATTGATTGACTTAGTTTTGTCATATTATGATTAAACCCTTTACCTGATGAATATTCATGTAAGAAATGGCATTATAGTGAATATTTATTTGTTAAATTTTACAATGGCATACACAGGATGTTTTTGGCAATGGTAGAAACTCTGGAATCAAATCTGTATAATTTAGATAAGCAAACAGAGCAGACCCTGATCACACGGCTCCTACAGATGTCTTATCTTGAACTACTGTACTGTATTTGCAAAGGTGTCAAAAGGAGCCTCTTTGAAGTAGAGGTTAAGAACAAATAAATTGTAAGCCATTACCCTGCAAAGCACGATCTGACTTGCATTTGATGATTTCAAAACAGTTTGGATCCAGATAGGACTAAACTGTAGCTAAGCGTCCCATCAGGAACAGTTAGTCAGTAGTTTGTCAAAACCTTGGGAGAAGTAATAAATGAAACTGATCAGAGTCTAACCCTTTCCTCCATAAATACGCCTTTCTACGCCTCTGTATAAGTCACCTGTTGAAACCATTGTGATAAATAGAGCATTTGCTCCTATAGGAGCAAATGTTCTATTTATCACAATGGTTTCAAATTACAAAATTCTAAAAAAAAAATCCTTCTCTCTAGTTAATGCTCATTTTCGGTAGATGCATCCAAAGAGGTTGGATCTAAAAATAGCCTATGGAGGAAAGGGTTAACCCTATCCCTGTTTATTGTTCATGTAAGAAATAATGATATCATGAATATTCATTAGCTAATTTTATACAAATGATATTTTAGGAAGAGCTTATAGTGGAAAATGTCAATCATATTATAAACTTTCCATTGGATATTAATCTGATAGAAAGCGATAGATATTTATCAGATTACGCAACTCAATGGGGAGTGGGGCTCGTCAATTGTTTTTCATGAAATTTAAAAGAGTCTACTTTTTCAAACAAACATAACTTCTGCAAATTGTATTTGAATTAGACACATTTTCCTGCATATCAAAAAGCATTGTTTCAGTGAGGGATCCGTATAACAGTTTTTCAATATCTTGCTTCCATTATGTAACATCAAAACAAACGAAGCGTGGGACAGAATTAAGGGTATTAAAATTAAAATATTGCATAACTCCTCAATAGAGGGTTCTGTCTAAATTCTGTGACAAGGGTCCCTAGACATGCTAATGATTTGCATACTGGCCAATTGCAATATTAAATTTAAGTTCGAAAGATGACTTTGTAATCCCTGTATAAGAAAATTCAAACTGGCACATAAAAATGGATTTTAAATGTCGGTTTTGATAGGACTGTCAATGTTTTTGAAAAATAATAAAATAAATTAATGTAACTAATTGTCTTGGTTTTATAGAAAATATAACTTTTGGTAGTATTATATATGATTTTCTGAGGGCACATGCTGAACCTATCTTGCTTCCTTAAACGTTTGTCATTTTTACTACAGGATAACGGTAAAAGAGTTTTTTTCTCTTTAGTTGCCATACAGTATTAAACATATTTTACGTATTTTTTCAATTTCAGCAAAAAGACAAAGATGGAGAAAAAGAAGAAAGGAGCTACTAATGAGAAGAGATTGTTTCATGGGACACAAAGCCAGTATGTGGAAGCTATATGTCGACAAGGAGTTGACAGCCGACTTAGTGGGAAATCATCTGGTAATGATTTTGTTTGTATTCGAGTTTTATACTTTAACCCTTTCGCTGTTCAGTATTCATGTAAGAAATGATGAATCATAAATATTTATTAGCTGAAGTTTTATAATGTAATTTTTTTTCGCCTACCTTTTAATCCAAAATCTAGTGATTATTCATCATAACCCTTTCCTCTATATACACGCGTTGTCACCTGTAATCCCAAACCTAGTGATTGTTTACATTAACTCTTTCCGTCATATAGTTGACTTTTGTCAACTTTGCAAACAGAGAAGACCCAGATCAGATGGCTCCTATAGGAGCTGTCTGATCAGGGTCTGCTCTGTTTGCTGATGGAATATGATGGTTCTGTTTCTTTACTTTCCAATATGGCTACACTGTTCTACCTTCCAGATTTTGTTGGAACTATTTTGTCCATAAATATTCAGTAGGTATTGAAATTTGGAATAAACGTAGTACAGGGAAATGCTTAACTCTTTCCATCATATAGATGACTTTTGGCACCTTTGCAAACTGCTGAATATGTAAAGTTGGTATTTGTTTGATACTATATCCACATGAACCATTTGCTCCATAGATATACACCCTTCTATGCTTTTGCAAACAGACCAGACCCAGATCAGACAGCTCTCTGTTTGTTATGATGTAATATACAGTACATTGGCGATATTTTGAGCACCATCGGGAATCGGCAAAAACCTCGGATTATCGCGATGCTCGAAAGAACCGAGAGCATTTTATGTCATTTCCAAGAGCATTGTTTGATGGCGAGAGGAAGCGTATTTCTTCAAAGTAAATTTTTTTAAAATTATCAAAACTTCAATGCATATATAATTTATCGATTCTTTCCTTATATAAGTGATAACAGAAAACACCATTCACATCGGCGACCGAAGTTTCAGTATAATTTGTATGGGTCCGTTCAACGGACCCTTCACAATAAACTCAAAACTTGTTTCAAACCATTTAGACATATCCCTAGAACAATCGTAGCGTATAGCGTTATGTCGTTTATTTTGCATATTTTTCCATTTATTTAGTTAACATTAATTGAGTTGTTGGTGCTGAGTTTGGTGCACAAAAAAACATTTTTGTTTCGTTCCCTTGCTGTTTCGTAGTAAGGAAAATCGGGGTGAGTGACCAAATTAATTAATAACCGGAACACTCTGCTTTTTTCGTCTGACATAGTTATTCTCGTTCATCTCTCGTAGCAATAGTCTGCATGAACGAGACTGTCTAAAAGTATCAAAAATATTGCGAATTTCATAGCACTTCACGAAAAGCACTGTACTATTACAAAATTTAAAGCAGAAAGACGTTATATGGAACACATTCAGCGGTACCGAAAAATCACTACACGTTTGCGAACGTATGCAAATTATGAGTGTGACTCTTTGTTTATTAAGACTTCAGTCTATTAAATTCTTATCATTATTTACACCAAAGTAAAGTCTGCATTCAATGAATGTGTTATTCACACATTTGGACGATCTAATGCCCCATAGACGGATCTTTCAAAAGGTCACAACAACGTATCAAAAAGGTTTGAATAATTACCTAGAAGGTGGGAAAACACCATGCTTTAATTAAACAATCAATAAAGGGAACCAGAGTGATCCGCGGGACCAGCACACATGCTCGAATTTTCGGATTATCGCTATTCGGATTAATGCAGGTATTTTCAATGAGATTTGATAGAATTTGAGCCGGGACCTCAACATTCCCTCGGAATAAGCGGGTATCTCGGAAAAACGAGTCGAAATAACACCGTTATACTGTAGATATGATTTTATAGTTTCAGCCTTTGCCTAAACTTCCTATATCTATGTGCAATGTCTTTGTTTCACAATGATAACTGGAATTCGATGTTCATCTTTTCTCCCTGTTGACATCCATTGGTCCATGATGACACAACACATTCTAGAAATGTTAGCCTAAAATAGGCTCACCTGCAATCGAAATTCAGCCCTAAAGCATTGCATAATAAAATACCCTTTTACGATATGTTAACAGTACAGGAAATTTGTTTTCAATAGCCCCCTATACCTTATACTGGCTTTCATATCATGGACTATGTTTTAACTGCATCTGCTTGACCTTGGTCTGCCTGGTTTACAATGTCTTAATTCTTGTTGTCCTTTGACAATTCTCATCTCTTTCCTTTACAGGTACAAAATTCGGCAAGGGAAGTTATTTTGCAACAACTGCACATTATTCCAACTGCTACACATCACACAATGACCCCACACAGTTTGTGGTAAAAGTTCTAGTTGGAGAGTACGTACAGGGGATGTCAGATGTTCCGAGACCACCGCTCAAACAAGACAGTGATCTGTATGATTCTTGTGTTGATGATGAGAAGGCGCCAAAAATTTTTGTGATTTTCGACAATGGACAGGTTTACCCTGAATACGTGATAAACTATAAAATGGAATACTAGTTGTTTAAAGTTTGCATTTATGGTGATAACTTTTACAAAAAGGACTCGCTGTGAACTCTATGGGGATCCAAACCATTTGACATACTGGTTGTGCGCTTTCAAAAACTATGAATTACAGTAAAACCTCTCTATAACGGCCACTAAATTAGATCAAGTATTTAGTGTAAAAGGCAGGTGACTGCTTAAAGCAAGGTGGAAGTAAAACAGAACGCTCCTATAGGAGCGTTCTGTTTTACTTTCACCTTGCTTTAAGCAGACACCTGCCCTATATACAAACTAATTAACACAATTTAGTGGCCGTTATAGAGAGGTTTTACTGTAATAAGGCAGAAAAAATCAGTTTTTCAGAATTGAAGCAGATAACACTTTTCATTGCTTGTTCAAGATTTGACCCTTTACCTGATGACGAATGTTCAGGTAAGAAAATATGAATATTAACCCTTCGCTTGCTATTCACGTCAATATACCTACCTGTAAATAGTGAAGACCCAGATGAGACAGCTCCTGCAGGAGCTGTCTCATCAGGGTCTGCACTATTTACAAGTTGATTGTGCAAACAGTGCACTCCACAGCAGTGATTTTATAGAGAAATAGTTGTACAGTGAAGATATATGTAATTATACAACAGGGCATGGGTAAAGAAGGAGAAATGTATTTTAAAATTCAGCGAGCGAAGGGTTAATTATTTGAACATTTATAATATTTTGAATAAGGGAACTTTTCACCATCACCAAAACAGTAGAATCAAATCTGTATAATAAGCAGACTGTGTAAACTCTTATCAGACAGCTCCTACAGGATCTGTCTGATCTGGGTCTACTTTCTTTGTAAAGGGATGAAAATCATTTTTATAAAGGAAAGGGTTAATCCAAGAGGGGTTGTAATATCACAAAATTTGAGTTTATATACCAGCATATTCCAGTATTAATATAGTTGGCTGGAGGATCAAAATATTTCATCTTTCTTTTAACCATTTCCTCCATATAAACGTTTTTCACGCATTCGCTAACAGAGTAGACCCATATAAAATGGCACCTATAGGAGTCGTCTGATCAGCATCTGCTGTTTGCTAATTCAATTTGATAATTCTGTTTCTTTACTTTCTAAAATGGCTACAATGCTCCAACTTCCATATTTAATTATAACTGTTTTGTCAATGGATATTCAGGTATTGAAATTTGGAATAAACATTGAACAGGTAAAGGGGTTAAAGTACAAAGATAAAAAATATTTTGGTAACTATGGCAATTGCATATACCATTGGGTAACGTATTGTCATTAACCCATTCCTCCATGGGCTATTTTTAGACCCAGTCTCTTTGAATAAATCTACCGAAAAGGAGCATTTACATTTTAGAATTGTCTAGTTTAGAAATCATTGGGATAAATAGAGCAAAAATGTTGCTCCTATGGAGCAAATGCTCTATTTATCACAATGGTTTAAAAAAGTGACTTTCACAAAGGAGTAGAAAGGCGTATTTATGGACAGTTGACTGTTTTTCTTGTCCACAAATCACATACAATAAACCCCTCTAAATCTAGTAGGGAAGAATTAGGATGCTTTCAGACAGGTGACTGCTTAACACACTTTCACCCTGCATTAAGCTGCAACATGTCTCCAAGACTGATATTTATACTAAATTTAACGTTCGATTTTACTGTATACAAGAAAGACTTATGTTTATTCCAAACATTCCTACTGAATATTCATGGAAAAATAGTTATAATGAAATATGCAAGGTGGAATATTGCAGCTATTGTAGAAAGTATTAAAGAAACAGATCTATCAAATTCCAATAGCAAACAGAGGAGATCTGGGTCTACTCTGTTTGCAAATGCGTGAAAACATGTTTATATGAGGGAAATGGTTAAGTGACACCAGTGTTTTGGATAAAACTAATTTACATGTGTTACATACCACCTTAGGCATGTTTCTTCATTTGTTTGGTAGGATGTGATACAAGCTTCAGCTTCCGGATCAAATTACGATCATGAGATGCTTGGCATCACACTTTTCAAATATATATGTCAAGTGTGATGTCATTGCATTATACGTTACATTATCCTGTTAGTGTTGCAAATACGAGTGTGATGTCATTGTACTATACATTGCTTATAGAGTTGTGAAAAGGTGTTTGTATGAGGGAAATGGTAATGGTAAAAGTAATGTGTCTATAAATGAAAAGATCCAAAGGTCTGTAAAAATGGAACTTAATTGTAGTTTGTTTAATGAAAAGGAGTGGAATGTGGAAATAACCAAGGAATAAACACTCATAATTGATGTTAATGGTATAAATGTTGCCTATGTTATTTGCATTAGACAAAATGTGTCTTTAGTTCCATATATATATATAGTAATCTATTATCGGCAAAAGGCAGACCCAAAGTATCTAAAAACCAGTAATAGGCAGACGCTGAACATAGGCAGACGAATCCGGGTCTGCCTTTGTTTTGTCGATCTGTTAAATCACTTCAACATGTAACGTCATCTAAAATATCGCATTGTATAGGAGATTTGATGTTATTCTACAGGTTTATGTCGAATATGGAGTCTTTTCATAATAAAAAGTGGAGTTAGATCAGATCAAATTTTGACCGTGTATATTTCGCGTTAGATACAAACCCAGCATTGGGCAGACTATTTAAAATGGTGCCCTGTACCATTAAGTGGCGATATATTTTATTTTTTTATATTTTTAATATAATTTTATTTACGCTTCTTTCATTAAATGCAACTTTTGTTTGAAAATAAAAAATAATAAAAAAGTCATATATATTGGATACCACTAAATTTCAAAATCTGTCCTCCGAGATCAAGCTGGAATGGTATAAACCCGCCACATAAATCCAGCACATACGGTACAGACGGATTTTGAAAAATAAGAGGCAATGGTTATTTGGAAAAAACGTACGAATATGTTCTACATCTTTTAGGAATATAAATAATATTTAAGCATCGATTTCTTGCTGAATGATATTTAAATTAATAAACCGCGACTAAATATATTCTCAGTTTATGCGGAGTGCGCGTGGTTTATGCTCTCCCAAAATGGCTTCGTTGACCTACGGAAAACGGAAGGTAAGTCATTTGTTTAGCTTTTTATACGTATCAAAATGTGTGTGTTTGTGCGTATATCATATTTATACAGCTATTCTCGTTTGTAGAATGTATCGGAAGTCGCAACTATTTATTGAAATTAGTTTATTACTACTCCACTGGAATCGTCTCCAAGGTCATACAGCGTAGATTCTACGTAGCGTATCAGGTCCCGCTCATCTTTTCGGTTCACTTAGCAATCAAACTGATGACGGTGATTACAAATCTTAAAATTGTATGAAAAAACTAATATTTACTTTGTAACTAATAGGTCTTCTAAGTTAAATCAGTTTAAATGAATTCCCAAAATACATATTTATCGCGGTTGAAACCTTTTTAATGACGTAGCCATTTTGTGCTATTTTGTGTTTCTCTGCTCTATTTCGGTGCAGATTATGTTTTATCCAAATACAGTGTTCAAAAAAAGCGTATGACTACATTTATAAATTAAAAGTAGTAGATCTAGGTCTATAACTTAAAGGTCAAATAAACAGATTTGATTTTCATCAAATTCTGATAGTATGCAGTTAGTTAAACACCAAGGTTTAGAAAATTCTGACCGTTTTTATCTAGTTTTGATTTAAATTGAGTTTTTATTGTACTGCTAACCGTGCATTTTGAAAATCGATACATGATTATCTCCCTTGCGTGACATCACTTGTGATGCTCGCCAGTCAAGGATCCCATTGAGAGGGAGGAATGTACACAGAAAATTAACCTTTTCCTTTAAATGAACACCTCTGCAAACAAAGCAGATCCTGATCAGAGCCTACAGGAACCGTCTAATTAGGGTCTGTTCTGTTTGCTTACAAAATTAGATCAAATCCGACACCACAGTTTCTATAAATACCCACATTATTTTCACACTTTTCCAGACATTACGTCCATGGATTAGCCATATAAAGTGACACTTTATCGAGTAGGGGAAACTATTTATGGGATGTTATGTTTATTTTAGGTGTGAAATACAATGATACTTAATATTAACCCTTTCCCTCATATAAACGTGTTTTCACGTACTTGCCAACAGAGTAGACCCTGATCAGACGGCTCCTAGAGGAGCCGTCTTATCAGGGTCTGCTCTGTTTGCTAATGGAATTTGATAGATCTGTTTCTTTGCTTTCTAAAATGTCTACAATGTTTCACTTTCCACATTTTTGTATAACTGTTATGTCCATAAATATTCAGTACGTATTTAAATGTTGAGTAAACAAAGAACAGGGAAAGGGTTAAACACATAATTTTTAATTTTGTTAATCTTAACCCTTCTCTTGCTGAGTTTTAAAATACATTTCTCCTTTTTTACCCATGCCCTGTTGTATAATTACATATATCTCCACTGTGTACACATATTTTGCTGTCCAATCGCTGCTGTGGAGTGCACTGATTGCACAATCAACTTGTAAACAGTGCAGACCCTGATGAGAGCTGTTTCATCTGGGTTTTCACGTTGGACAGGTAGGTATATTGACGTGAATAGCAAGCGAAGGGATAAAACTTACTTTACCTGTCAGTGAATTTACACTATTCATAAACTTTAATTTTAAAATAGTATGAGGTTAGGACCAAGACCATTAGCAAATAGTGTAGATTCAGATTAGAGGGACCATGAGGGTCCCGCCCATGAGTTTAGTCCAAACAACTGTTAGGTAGAACCGAACATCTTTAGATGAATTTCATATGTAGCTAGGCAAAGTGGGTTCAGATGAAATGGGACGTTCTTGTTAAGTAACATAGTACTATGTATAAATGTATGTACTTTAGAAAAAAGAAAATTCCACTAAAATACAGAAAAAATAGAAAATTATTTATTTATGTATTTATTTTACTTTAACATAAATAGAATCACAGATAGGGAAGTGACCTCGAGTTTAAATTTGCAACATCCTGTAACCCTTTGCCTGTTACGAAAGCTTGCACATGCTTCTTTATTAAAACTTCACAAATTCGCTTATATTTCTTGTAGACATGTTGACTGAGTATCAAACATCTTGGATTCAGATCAGGCTCTGAGTTACTCAGCGTCTCATCTGGATCCAGTTTGTTTGCATACATGACACAACGCTCACGACAAGCAGGTTAAGGGTTAAAAGTGTCATTGATGTCTGGCGAGAAACACCACACCTATTTGTAACACAAGTGAAAAAAATCAAACAAGATCGGTTACACGTTTACAGATGTGTATGTGATGCTGGACGTGAATTAAACACACACACTCATGTATTATTATTATGTCCACGGAATTGAATTGAGGAATACATACGCAACACCAAAAGTCAGTATAGAGAATATTTGTCCAGTTCATTCTTTCTTTCTCTTTTTTTGTAAAAAATGTCTCCTCTTGCTTTTGTCGTAATTAAGTCAAATACGTGTTACATCTAATTTCACATTAGGAAATTCATAAGGATGGGTGAATTAAAACTGAACAGTGCACATATAAAATTATCAAATATTAAATGTCCAAGGTTATTACTATTATTTAGAACACGTAACATCTATTCCATTTATGTGTATTTTATTCCAAAGACACATGCATAATTCTGTTCACTTTTATAATATAGAACCACTGAAATGAAGTTATAAAATCTGGAGAAAAAACTGCATGACTGTCTTATGTGACTACCTGTCTTATGTGACCCTCTTGGTTTTCTCCCACTGAAGGTCACATAAGACAGGTATTTAAGACTGTATTTATTAGCTGGGCTTTTGTAATGGTACATGAACATAGGATTTGTTTACCTTGATAGATACTGTAGAATCACATCTATATAAATCCATAAGCAAACAGAGTAGACCCTGATCAGATGACTCTTACAGGAGCCATCTGATCTGGGTCTTCTCTTGTTTGCAAATGTGTAAAAAGGTGTTTATATGAGGGAAAAGAATAATTTTTCAAAACCACTAAGTACAAAAAAAATGCTTAGTGGAAGGTACATACAGTTATTACCATAACCCTTTAATACATAGATATGCCTTTACCTGATAAAGGCACCTTTTATGACTTTGTAAACAGAGTAAACCAAGATGAGCATCTGATCATGGTCTGCTCAGCAGTAGAATGATATAGGTCTGATTTTTAGCTTGTCTGTTTTGAAGAAATCAAGAGCTATTGTCATAACTTCGGCGTCCGCATCATTGTAGTCGTCGTCATTCGAAATCTTAACATTGACCATAACTTCTTCAATTTTTCATGTACAACCTTCATTTTTGGTATGCATGTTCATCTTGACAATGACGACAGTCGAGCGTTGGGACCCGCTTGCGGGGCTCTTGTTACACTTGCTGCCATGGCCAAACTGGTGTTCATTTGCCATTATAAAAAAATCAGCAATTGCTATTCATGTCATTATTATTTACATGAAGTTTCATGGAGTAAAGAGTTAATCCTTAATAGCATAATTAACAAACTACCTTTTGCAGAAAGTGCTGTCTAAATTAACTGTTAGTATATTATGTACTTTCAAATATGTATCAGAGTGTCAAAGTATGGATATTGATGTGATGCAGAGTTACCTTGTATCTCATCTTAGTCCAAATAGTTTGCAATTGACATCACGGTTTCACCCATAACACTTAAAAGGCTAATCCTTTCCTTCATATAAACGTGTTTTCACGCATCTGCAAACAGAGTAGACCCAGATCAGACGGCTCCTATAGGAGCTGTCTGATCTGGGTCTACTCTGTTTGCTAATGGAATTTGAAAGATCTATTTCTTTACTTTCTAAAAAATACCTACTATTTCCGATATTCCATATTTCAATGTAACTATTTTTTCCATGAATATTCAGTAGGTATTGAAAATTGAAATAAACATAGAACAGGGAAAGGGTTAAATTCCAGGTTGACCATACAGATATGTCTTCTCAGAGTGAATCACATGGTCATTTCTTGTTTCAGAGCTTAGATGATTTCCAGTTCTTGAAAATGCTGGGAAAAGGAACATTTGGAAAGGTGATCCTGTGTAAAGAGAAATTAAGCCACAAATGTGTTGTATGCAATCAAAGTTTTGAAGAAAGCTGTGATAATACAGAAGGTCAGTAGTCTTGAACCAAGAACCTTTACTAGTTCTTATCACTGATATGTGGATGGTAGTTTAACCCTTTACTCCTTAAAGCCTTCTACGCTGTTGCAAACAGTGTAGACCCAGATCAGACGGCTCCTATAGGAGCCGTCTGATCAGGGTCTGTCCATTTGCTTATGACATGATATAGATATCAGGGGTGGCGAAATCAAACGTCCGTATTGTCCGTATTGTCCCAAAGCCATAACGGACAAGTGAAATTTTGTAGGTTTTTGTTATTAATTCATCATACGGACAAGTAGGAAATGGCTTTTAACAAAAACGGACAAGTCATCCAAAATTAGATTTCACCACCCCTGGATATGATACTCTGATTTCTGCTTTGGCAAACATTTCATGTGTTAATATACCATTTTAAGAAAATAATTGAATTAATATTCATGATATCATCATTTCTTAAGTGAATATTCATGGAGTAAAGGGTTAATTTAATGAATCCTAATTAGTCCGCATGAAAAACATTATTAGTTCCACACTGCATGTGTACTCTGCTTATAGTGATAAGCGAATAAGTAGGTTTTCTTGTATACACATACAGTAAAATTACAATGAGTCGACATGCGTCGACTCGACATTACGGCCTGACTCGACAATCTTTAATGGTCCCGGGAACTTGCCTTCTAATCCCTATGTAAACTATCCACACTGACTCGAAACACTGTGACTCGTTAAACACGCTGACTCGACATAGGTGCACAGCCCCGATAATTGTAATTACTATAATTGACAACACGCCGACTCGACATCAAAAACTGATCAGCCGACAGAAGATTTTCGCACCTCTATCGGTGATCACGCCAAAACACAAGCAAACTGTGTTAATGACTGCAATTATTCACACATATGCCGGTGTTGACACCGTTCAATAAATTTTAATTGACATGACTATTTTGTATAAAAACAGCAGTTTCCACCAATGCTAAACACATGTATCTTGACTATATATCGAAAACATCAGTAAATACTTATTTATTCTGGATCCATTTTGTTAAAATGAATCATATGCAGTGTTGTGCATTATGCATACTGTTTAGACCTATTTGACGCACTTATGTATGAACGTTAGGTGTAATGCTGTTGATATTTGTCATGTTTGTTCGTATGCACTGATTTAATTTTTTTATAGGTTTGTGTTATTAGCTCCACTTTTTCAAAAAGTGGAGGTATTGTCATGACCCTCTCGTCGGCGTCGGCGTCGGCGTCGGTGTCGGCGTCGGCGTCGGCGTCGGCGTCGGCGTCGGCGTTGGTTAACCTTTTTGTTAAGGTCCTTTTCTCAGAAACCATCAAAGATATTTGGTTCATATTTGGTATGTATGTTTACTATCACAAGAGGAACCCATTTCACAAGGGTAGGTAACTCTAAAATTAATTTTGCCATAGTTATTCCCCTTTTTCGACTTAGAATTTTCATTGTTGGTTAAGTTTTATGTTCAGGTCCATGTCTCAGAAACTGTCAAAGATATTTGGTTCATCTTTGGTATACATATTAACTATCACAAGGGGAACCCAATTTACAAGGGTAGGTAACCCTAAAATTAATTTTGCCATAGTTATGCCCCTTTTTCGACTTACAATTTTCATTGTTGGTTAAGTTTTATGTTCAGGTCCATGTCTCAGAAACTGTCCAAGATATTTGGTTCATCTTTGGTATACATACTAACTATCACAAGGGGGACCCATTTCACAAGGGTAGGTAACCCTAAAGTTAATTTTGCTGTTGTTATCTCCCCTTTCTGACTTAGACTTCCACTACACTATCCAGCACTAAAGAAAGTGGAGCGCGCTGTCTGCGGACAGCTCTTGTTTTTGTTAGCTCACCAGAGCACAAAGTGCTCAAGGTGAGCTTTTGTGATACCCCTGTGTCCGGCGTCCGTCGTCCGTCTGTCCGTCTGTCCGGCAACAATTTCAAACGACTTCTTCTTTGAAACCGACTGCCCAATTGTAACCAAACTTGGTCAGATACATACTGTTGGTGGATGCTTCAAAAGTTGTTAAAAGATAGTGGGTGGGGCCATCGGTCTTGTTGCCATGGCAACCGTACACAATATCTAGAAAAATCTTCTTCTCCAGATTGACTTGTCCGATTTGAATATAGTTTTCACCAAAATGTTTCTCAGTTGATAGACTTCAAAAGTTGTTAAAAGAATTTTGATCCGGCAAAAAACATGGCCGCCAGAGGGCGTGGTCATTTTTTCCGTATATGGTAATATGGAATTTTCATAGGAAAATCATTAAAAATCTTCTTCTCTGAAACTCTAAAGCCTAGACCTTTGATATTTGGTATGTAGCATGATCTTATGGTCCTCTACAAAGATTGTTCAAATTATGGCCCCGGGCCAAAAATGGCCCCGCCCAAGGGCATAAATCAGTTTTTCATAGGAAAATCTTTAAAAATCTTCTTCTCTGAAACTGTAAGGCCTAGACCTTTGATATTTGGTATGTAGCATGATCTTATAGTCCTCTACAAATATTGTTCAAATTATGACCCCCGGGCCAAAAATGGCCCCGCCCAAGGGCTTGTCAGTTTTTCATAGGAAAATCTTTAAAAATCTTCTTCTCTGAAACTGTAAGGTCTAGACCTTTGATATTTGGTATATAGCATGATCTTATGGTCCTCTACAAATATTGTTCAAATTATGACCCCCGGGCCAAAAATGGCCCCGCCCAAGGGCTAATCAGTTTTTCATAGGAAAATCTTTAAAAACCTTCTGTTCTCAAACTGTAAGGCCTACACCTTTGTTATTTGGTATGTAGCATGATCTTATAGTCCTCAACAAAAGTGGTTCAAATTATGACCCCCGGGCCTCAAATGGCCCCTCCCAAGTACTTATCAGTTTTTCATAGGAAAATCTTTAAAAATCTTCTGTTCTCAAACTGTAAAGCCTAGACCTTTGATATTTGGCATGTAGCATGATCTTATGATCCTCTATAAATATTGTTCAAATTATGACCCCAGGGCAGACCTGGGGTTAATTACATGGCATTGTAATTAATTAAATTACAATTACATTCATAAAAGGTCAATTACCATTACAATTACAATTACAGGAGTTTTGTGCCTGTAATTAATTAAATTACAATTACTTTGCCAAATGTAATTAATTACATCTCAATTACTTTGAAAAAGGTTAAAGCTGGCAACAACAGATGTTTGAGAAAACAAGTTTATCAAGTAACATAACTAGTGCATGTACACATAAGTTTGCATGTACATGACCAGTAACATATTTACAGTCACTGAATTATGTTTCTATATCAGAAGTATTTTTATAAACATCTTTAAGTGCTCACTGGATACATAACAATATACAAAATATTAAATCTTCATCAGAAAGCTGTCATAGACATGTTATACACAGATGTCAAATCAGGGTTTCCACTGATTCAAACTTTTCAAACATAATCTGTAATACTGCAGATCTATCGTATCAGTAAATATCAGGACTTGGAATGAAAACATTGGTTGATGTAGAGAATTTAACTTTATTACCTGGTTGGGTCAATAATAATCATTTTCAATCAGTCTGGATCTGGGTGAGACACCAAGTTTATTCTTTATCTGGAGTATTCGTCCAGATTAAAGCTGATGTAGCCATTTGTTATCCTCATCTTTTGATTAAAATGAAACAGTTGTAACAAAGGAGCAGGGCAGATATGGAATTTAGCATACACCATTTGTTAACATACACCGTTTGTCAGCAGGCAAAGTGTTATATCATGGGGATTAATTATACAATTAATGGTCACTGATGGTCACTGTATTTTTGCTTTCTGTGGTCTGTCAGGTGTGACAGTGTCTATTGTCAATAGCATAATTATCACAGGTAATGATAAAGGTGTCAGTGCTGTTGGTTTAATTATTCTGGATATTTGTAATCAGCCAAACTTTATATAATTCTTCCAACACAATAGACTTGTTAAGATTGCACTGGTGACACTTGAAAAAAATGTATATCCAGATCAAAGTGCTGCTATAGGAGCCCTTTGAACAGGGTCTGCACTGTTTGAAATATAACTCTAGGTTTTGTTCTCAGTTCAAAAACACAACACATTCCCATAAAATGCAGACATTGATTACCTAAAAAATTTGATATGCTGTTTGACAGAGTAAGTTTAAGAAAACAAATGTAGACTGAGATGCGATGCCTTCTATATGAGCTGTTGCATTAGGGTATGTGCTGTTAGCAATGCAGACTACATACTGGTAATGTCTGCCCTGTTTGCTATTGAAGAATGGATATTACAATTTTACCATTTTTTTATGAGATGTGTTTAATTATTCAGCAGGGTTATAAAACCATGCAGCAGAATAATAATTTGCAAAATATGGGATCTCAAAGACTCATTCAAATTAATATATATGTTAGTTGACTTTCTCTGTGTATTAAACAATATAATACACTGAAACAACATTTGTTATTTAATATCTTTCTCTATGGATCCAGTGTTTAAAAAATTAAATCTATTAAACTCACTGAATGGCTGTACTTTATAACTTGTAAATAACCTAAGTAATTGAAAAGTAATTGAAAAGTAATTGTCCATTACACCTATTTTTTCACTGTAATTAATTACATTACAATTACATGTAATTAAAACAACACTCAATTACACATTACATCAATTACATTGAAAACATGTAATTAATTGTAATTAATTACAATTACAATTTTAATTACCCCAGGTCTGCCCCAGGGCCAAAAATGGCCCCGCCCAAGGGCTTATCAGTTTTTCATAGGAAAATCTTTAAAAATCTTCTTCTCTGAAGCTGTAAGGCCTAGACCTTTGATATTTAATATGTAGCATGATCTTATGGTCCTCTACAATTGTTTTTCAAATTATGACCCCCGGGCCAAAAATGGCCCGCCCAAAGGCTTATCAGTTTTCTTTAGGAAAATCTTTAAAAATCTTCTGAAACTGTAAGGCCTAGACCTTTGATATTTGGTATATGTAGCATGATCTTATGGTCCTCTACAAGTATTGTTCAAATTATGACCCCCGGGCCAAAAATGCCCCGCCCAAGGGCTTATCAATTTTTCATTGGAAAATCTTTAAAAATCTACTGAAACGGTAAGGCCTAGACCATTGATATTTGACTAACATGATCTAATGGTCCTCTATAAATAAGTAGCTGTGGCTTGTGGTCCTCTGCCAAGAATGTTTAACTTACGACCCTGACCACTAGGCGAAACTTGGCCCTGCCTCAGGGCTTATCAGTTTTTTATTGGAAAAATATGAAATATTATTTTTCTCTGAAACCATAAGGCATAGACCATTAATGAACCCCCCTGGAGTTATCTCAGGTGAGCGCTTCAGGGCCTCATGGCCCTCTTGTTTATATTTTGGTCTCATGTAGAATATCTAAGGAATAAAATGAGCAAACGGTTATTTTGTCATTTAATTACCAGACAGTACATCTCACGAAAAAGTAAGTATTATAAACGCCGAAAATCATTTCAATACACAGAACACAGTAACATGTCTACCATCGGAATCGTCTGCAGTCACGATGGATTTTCAATGCGTTGAGTCGACATGCGGGCTGACTCGACATATCGGCGATCTCCCATGGTATGTCGACTCATCGCGATTTCACTGTAATGTATTTTTAATGTCTTTGAATATTCAGTAGGTATTAAAATTTGGATTAAATACAGAACAGGAAAAAGAGTTAACTTTGGCCATAATCTTTTAACTGTTAGAGATAGAGACTTCATACTTGGCATGTATACTTATATCACAAAGGTGCAACATTTTAGTAGTGCAGGGTCAAAGTTCAAGGTCAGAGGTAAAAATTATAGGTCAGAGTGCTTGTTAGGGACATCGTGTTTCACAAACACATCTTTTTCTGGCTGTTGAAAAGCTGGATGTCATAGTAATGCTATAAACTGTCAAACTCAGATCTCTACATGACCAAGTATTTTGTGTTTGCAGGATGAGGTTGCTCATACGTTGACAGAAAATAGAGTACTGCAGACAACCAACCATCCATTTTTAACAGTAAGTATATTTGATGTCAACCCTTTACTCCATAAATATGTCTTTCCATGCCGTTGCAAACAGAGGAAACCCAGATCAGACAGCTCCTGTACTAGCCATCTGATCAGTGTCTGCTTTGTTTGATTTATATTAACCCTTTCCTCCATAAATACGCCTTTCTACACCTCTGTAATAACCACTTCTTGAAACTGTTGTGATAAATAGAGCATTTGCTTCTATAGGAGCAAATGCTCTATTTATCACAATGGTTTCAAACTACAAAATTCTAAAATTTTACTTTTCTCTAGTAAATGCTCCTTTTGGGTAGATTAAATTCATTCAAAGAGGTTGGGTCTAAAAATAGCTTTGGAGGAAAGGGTTAAGTAATATAGACATAATTCTACATTTTCTGCTGTTGCCAAACATTCCTATGTCCATGTGCTATTTTACCAATTAATCTAATTAATATTCATGATGTCATTATTTCTTGCATGAATATTCAAGGAGTAAAAGGTGTAAAGAGTTAGTGCATTAAAGTGATAGTCTTTACAATAAACGCATTTTGAATAAAATCATAATAGATGGTGTTGGTTATGTTCAATTATTCTTATGAAAAAAGTCAGGTCTTCAATATCAAACACATGAACATTTTGTCTTCTCTAGCGTTTCTTTGATCGGTTTTCTTTTCAGGTTAAAAATTGGATTTATGTAATTTTTAGACATTTTTATAATGCGTTGCAATTAGAGATTATCACTTTAAAACAACATTGTTTTGTCATTCTTTCCATTGCTCAGGAGTTGATTTGATATCATCCAGATGCCTTTATTAATGATCTATGTCAAACTGCCAATCTCCTTCAGAAGCTGGTGTTGTGCCTCTTAGTTTTAATGTAGTTCTGTTAACTGTTTTATAAAATTCCGAATTACTGTTACCATGTGGTTCATACAGATCCTTTTAACCCATTCCCTCATATTGACGACTTTTGACGACTGTAAAAGTCACTTTGTAAATCCATTGTGATAAATAGAGCATATTGTACTGCGCCATATTACACATGAAATGCCCCACGCAGGGTCAATAGTCTCTAGATGTCAGTTATCATAGTTGCCCTTTGTCAAATACTCGACAGGGGACAATGGTTATAACAAGGCCATGAAACCCGCATCCTTTATATTATGTAGTGATGCATTCCTTTATGTAGCTGTAGTAGCGTATCAAAATAATCAATCATTGTGGTCATGATAAACTTTTTCCCTGATGAAAAAATATGTGTGAGTAAATCATTCCACATGCCTGTTTATGTCAATGCAAACATAGTAGACCCAGATCAAACTTATTGAAACAAATTTACAAAAGGAGTACATCCAGATCAGACAGCTTCTGCTGTAGCTCCCTGATCAGGTTCTTGTCGATTTGCTTATGAAATAATATACCTGTAGGTTTGGTTGGACAATTACTGCCATAGCCTGTGCTCATAAACTCTGCATTATTTCTTACACGAATATTCATGTAGAAGGCTTTTTTCACAATGTTAACTTTTCAAATACATGTAGATCATTGGCTCTGACAGATCAATTAGGATTAGATCAACAAAATTTCATAAGCAAACAGAGCAGAACCTGATCAGACAGCTCTTAAGGAACTGTACGATCTGGATCAACTCTATTTGTAAACGCCCGTGACGCCATTAATATAAGAAGAGAAGGACTGGGAGATTGATTTTAAAGCAAATTAGGTGTCTGCTGCCAACAGTGTTAAATCGTGTTTATTAGTCATTTTTTTCTCTTAAGAATATTTATTAAAGATTTCATGACCTCATGAATATTCATTACAGGGATTACAGAGACGCTAGACAACCCTGGTCGAATCTAAAGAGATAAGTCTATGGACTAAGCAATCAGAGCAGAACCTGATCCAACAGTTCGTGCATGATTTGGGTTTACGCTGTTAACAAAACTTTGTATAGAATAATTTTCCATAAAGAAAAAGCCCATTAACATACAGTGCTAGACCTATTACGTCACATTTATAACAGAGTGTAGCATATTATTTTTTAGCTCACCAGAGCATTAAGTGCTCAGGGTGAGCTTTTGTGATCGCCCGTTGTCCGTCGGCGTGCGTCGTGCGTCGTTCGTCGTCCGTCGTCAACAATTTGAACCTTTAAAAATCTTCTCCTCTGAATCTACAGGGATCTCAACTTTCATCTTTGGCACATAGCATCATATTCAGGTCCTCTACAAAAGTTATATAAATTATGCCCCTGGGGTCAAAATTGACCCCGCCCCAGGGGTGCCTTGTTTTCAATAGAAACATATAGTAAAACTTTGAAAATCTTCTCCTCTGAAACTGGAAGGTTCTCAGCTTTCATATTTAGCACATAGCATCATGTTCAGGTCCTCTACAAAAGTTATATAAATTATTACCCCTAGGTCAAAGTTGGCCACGCCCCAGGGATGGGCAGTTTTCAATAGAAACAAATAGTGAAATCTTTGCAAATCTTCTTCTCTGAAACTGGAGGGCTCTCAGCTTTCGTATTTGGCACATAGCATCATGTTCAGGTCCTCTACATAAGTTGTATTATTTATGGCCCCAGGGTCAAAATTGGCCCGCCCCAGGGGTGGGCAGTTTTCAAAAGAAACAAATAGTTAAATCTTTAAAAATCTTCTTCTCTGAAACTGGAAGGCTCTCAGCTTTCATATTTGGCACATAGCATCATGTTCAGGTCCTCTGCCAAATTTATATAAATAATGGCCCCGGGGTCAAAATTGGCCCGCCCCAGGAATTGGCAGTTTTCAATAGAAACAAATAGTGAAATCTTTGAAAATCTTCTCGTCTGAAACTGGAAGGTTCTCAGCTTTCATATTTGGCACATAGCATAATGTTCAGGTCCTCTACAAAAGTTATATAAATTATGGCCCCGGGGTCAAAATTGGCCCCGCCCCAGGGGTGGGCAGTTTTCAATAGAAACAAATAGTGAAATCTTTGAAAATTTTCTTCTCTGAAACTGGAAGGCTGTCAGCTTTCATATTTGGCACAGAGCATCATGTTCAGGTCCTCTACAAAAGTTATATAAATTATGGCCCCGGGGTCAAAATTGGCCCCGCCCTAGGGGTGGGCAGTTTTCAATAGAAACAAATAGTGAAATCTTTGCAAATCTTCTTCTCTGAAACTGGAGGGCTCTCAGCTTTCGTATTTGGCACATAGCATCATGTTCAGGTCCTCTACATAAGTTGTATTATTTATGGCCCCAGGGTCAAAATTGGCCCGCCCCAGGGGTGGGCAGTTTTCAAAAGAAACAAATAGTTAAATCTTTAAAAATCTTCTTCTCTGAAACTGGAAGGCTCTCAGCTTTCATATTTGGCACATAGCATCATGTTCAGGTCCTCTGCCAAATTTATATAAATAATGGCCCCGGGGTCAAAATTGGCCCGCCCCAGGAATTGGCAGTTTTCAATAGAAACAAATAGTGAAATCTTTGAAAATCTTCTCGTCTGAAACTGGAAGGTTCTCAGCTTTCATATTTGGCACATAGCATAATGTTCAGGTCCTCTACAAAAGTTATATAAATTATGGCCCCGGGGTCAAAATTGGCCCCGCCCCAGGGGTGGGCAGTTTTCAATAGAAACAAATAGTGAAATCTTTGAAAATTTTCTTCTCTGAAACTGGAAGGCTGTCAGCTTTCATATTTGGCACAGAGCATCATGTTCAGGTCCTCTACAAAAGTTATATAAATTATGGCCCCGGGGTCAAAATTGGCCCCGCCCTAGGGGTGGGCAGTTTTCAATAGAAACAAATAGTGAAATCTTTGAAAATCTTCTCATCTGAAACTGGAAGGTTCTCAGCTTTCATATTTTGCACATAGCATCATGTTCAGGTCCTCTACAAAAGTTATATAAATTATGGCCCGGGGTCAAAATTGGCCCCGCCCAGGGGTGGGCAGTTTTCAATAGAAACAAATAGTGAAATCTTTGAAAATCTTCTTCACTGAAACTGGAAGGCTCTCGGCTTTCATATTTGGCACAGAGCATCATGTTCAGGTCCTCTACAAAAGTTATATACATTAGGTATGGTCTCGGGGTTAAAATTGGCCCTGCCACAGGGGTGGACAGTTTTCAATAGAAACATATTGAGAAAACTTTGAAAATCTTCTTCTCTGAAACTGGAAGGTTAATCTCAGCTTTCATAATTGGCTCATAGCATCATGTTCAGGTCCCCTACAAGTTTTTCTAAATTATTCCCCTGGGGTCAAAATTGGCCCGCCCCAGGGCCGGCTAGTTTTCTATGGAAACATATAGTGAAAACTTTGAAAATCTTCTCCTCGGATTGTCTGGTGAGCGCTTCAGGGCCATTCTGGCCCTCTTGTTATAATTGTAGACCCAAGTCATCCACTGCACTATTTTCTCTAGTATAAATTTCACGGAAACAGCCATCGAGACAAAATATGTAAGCTGACCCAATATAAATCACATCACATTTTCTTGAACTTCTCAGCTTTTAAATAATTCTATTTAGTCTCTGTCGGATTAGGAGCTACACACATAGGCAGGGATACACCCATAGGCAGCACAAATTACCATTTTAGCACTCAAAACAAGCAGAAGTACATTACGTGCGATTCTTTTCTGTACAATATATAGTTCGACATATATCGGGAATGTCACAAGTGATGTCATCACAAGGGAGATTAGCAAACAACCAAAATCAGCCAGTGCTTACTTATCGGTGATATTTGACAGCTGCTATGTTCGATATGACTGTATTTTTAGCTCACCAGAGCACAAAGTGCTCAGGGTGAGCTTTTGTGATTGCCTGATGTCCGTCGTCGTGCGTCGTCAGTCGTCCCGCGTCAACAATTTGAACCTTTAAAAATCTTCTCCTGAATCTACAGGGTTCTCAGCTTTCATCTTTCGTACATAGCATCACCTATAGGTCCTCTACAAAAGTTATAAAAATAATGCCTCTGGGGTCAAAATTGACCCCGCCCCAGGGGTTGGAAGTTTTCAATAGAAACATATAGTAAAACTTTGAAAATCTTCTCCTCTGAAACCAGAAGGTTCTCAGCTTTCATATTTGGCACATAGCATCATGTTCAGGTCCTCTACAAAAGTTATTTAAATTATGACCCTGGGGTCAAAATTGGCCCCGCCCCAGGGGTGGGAAGTTTTCAATAGAAACAAATAGTGAAATCTTTGAAAATCTTCTCCTCTTTAACTGGAATGCTCTCAGCTTTCATATTTGGCACAGAGCATCTTGTTCAGGTCCTCTACAAAAGTTATATAAATTATGCGCCTGGGGTCAAAATTGGCCCCGCCCCAGGGGTGGGAAGTTTTCAATAGAAACAAATAGTGAAATCTTTGAAAATCTTCTCCTCTGAAACTGAAAGGCTCTCATCTTTCATATTTGGCACAGAGCATCATGTTCAGGTCCTCTACAAAAGTTATATAAATTATGTCCCTGGGGTCAAAATTGGCCCCGCCCCAGGGGTTGGCTGTTTTCAATGGAAACAAATAGTGAAATCTTTGAAAATCTTCTCCTCTGAAACTGGAAGGTTCTCAGCTTTCATATCTGGCATATAGCATCATGTTTAGGTCCTCTACAAAATTTATATAAATTATGGCCCTGGGGTCAAAATTGGCCCCGCCCCAGGGGTGGGCAGTTTTCAATAGAAACAAATAGTGAAAACTTTGAAAATCTTCTCCTCTGAAACTGGAAGGCGCTCAGCTTTCATATTTGGCACAGAGCATCATGTTCAGGTCCTCTACAAAAGTTATACTAATTATGGCCCTGGGGTCAAAATTGGCCTGCCCCAGGGGTGGGTGGTTTTCAGTAGAAACATATAGAGAAAACTTTGAAAATCTTCTCCTCTGATTGTCTGGTGAGCGCTTCAGGGCCATTCTGGCCCTCTTGTTTTGTGTTTTCGAACCTACGTCGTACAAGGTACCCATTTGTCAAATATTTACGAAAAATTAGCCGGCCTGTTTACTTGACCTTTAAAGAGGAAGTCCCTACAATGATCGCATGTTTTCAATAATATCATAAAACTTGGTATTTGTTATGCTCTATCATTATTATGAAGGTTCCCAATTTGAACTTATATCGAAAAATGTCCCTGTGATACAAATAAACCGATTTTATCAATACTAGATAATTTTTGTTCTACAACACAATATTATCGGCCTTTTCCGTTAAATTCTTCCGCGTTTTGCCGATGATCACCCAATCCCTCCATTTTTTACGTAATAGCTTTCTCGGAAGTGGTCGGAGAATCCGGAATAGGTTACGAAAATAAAACCCAACCCGAATAAAACTGAAACTTCGGGTAGTAAAACCAAAAGCGGCGATATCAAACACTTGGATGTTTTGTAATTGGATGGGGCTTTTTGCGATATACTACTTTTCAGCATATAAATAAATGAGTTTTGTATATTTTAAGTGTTTATGAAACGCGTCAAATGTAGGGACACCCCCTTTAAGTTTTAACTTTGAACTGTTAAAACAAAATGAAATGCATATCAAACAAATTATGCATGCTGTAATGAGTTTAAAGTATTTTTTATAACAAGAACCATTTATTGTCAATGTCCTTATACCTTGTTTAAACTCATTTTTTTCTCTGGAATTTGTGTATTTTGACTAAAACATCTCCAGTAAGGCATTGTCTCCAGTAAAATATTATTTGATTAAAATCTAGTAGGTATCTCTCCGGCATGAATAAGATTAGGTCTCTATCCTGTGTGAATAAACTAAAGTAGGTCTCCGCTCTGTAAGGTCTCTCTCCTATGTGAAAAATATAGTGAAAGACATACTTTTGGACATAGCCTGTACAGTGAGCAGTGACATTGAGGTTAAAAATTCGTAGCAGCCGACTCAATCTATTTAGCCAGTAAAATTTACACTTTTGAGGATTTTCTTCTGAAAATTTATTATTTCAAGATGAATAAATGTTTTAAAATATTACTATACAACTAAAAAATACTTAGACTGCACAACTGTCATACGCATAATATAGTTTGAACTTTAAGAAACACGAATCGCCAGGAATAGAGCATAAATATTGGTGTGTTACAGCGTCGGAAAACTGCTAACAGCTGACTCGATCTGCAGTGCACCCCTAAAAACTTGTTTTCTGGACTGATACTGCTTGTTTCACCTCTCGTTGTTTTGGTTAAAATCTCTAATTTTAGCATCAGATTGATTCAGTTATATTGTAAATTTTGCATCGATTTGCTGAAACAGGTAATAAATCTGCACTGATTCCCTCCCGCCCATTTGACCTCGGTTCATTGTTTACAATCTCATTATCTGCCATTGTACATGTCGACTTCCGGTAGAATTTTGACAAATCTGTCATGCTGAAAGGTATGTTAGTCTCCTTCCTTCTGTATGCAGGCAATGTCACACTCAGCGACTTAGCTGGATGTGCTAATGATTGCAAAGCTCAGTCACTTCCAAGACCCAGTATCGGACCGAACAGCCTCAGACCCTCAAATTTGTAGTCATGTGGGACAATTGTCGCTGCACTGAGACTGCAGCACAAACGCCTACAAACACCACACAAAAGCACATCTTGCCATTTTGCTTTTGTCTATATCCACAGATGTTGAGAGCAACGCTGGACCAGATTTTCCTTGTGGAGACTGTGGCTCTGAAGTGAGAGATTGTGATCCTGCTGTCGAATTACGGAAAACGCAACTGCGTAACATCCAAGAACCTTCTGAAAAGCATTGAACATGTCCAGTTATTGAAACAGCGGATTTCAAGTCACAGGTAAAAACCTGTAATGTCAAGTATTCACCAGAAAGTTGTCTGTCAATAGCTATTCATAGGTTATGTTAAAGGAACTGGTCAAGATGTATAGATTCAGAAAAGTTATATTTTGTTAGCTCACCAGAGCACAAAGTGCTCAGGGTGAGCTTTTGTGATCGCCTGTTGTCCGTCGGCGTGCGTCATTCGCCGTCCGTCGTCAACAATTTGAACCTTTAAAAATCTTCTCCTCTGAATCTACAGGGATCTCAACTTTCATCTTCTGCACATAGCATCATATTCAGGTCCTCTACAAAAGATATATAAATTATGTCCCTGGGGTCAAAATTGACCCCGCCACAGGAGTGCCTTGTTTTCAATAGAAACATATTGTAAAACTTTGAAAATATTCTTCTCTGAAACCAGAAGGTTCTCAGCTTTCATAATTGGCACATAGCATCATTTTCAGGTGCTCTACAAAATTTATATAAATTATTGCCCTGGGGTCAAAATTGGCCCCGCCCCAGGGGTGGGCAGTTTTGAAAAGAATCATATAGTGCAAACTTTGAAAATTTTCTCCTCTGAAACCAGAAGGTTCTCAGCTTTCATATTTAGCACATAGCATCATGTTCAGGTCCTCCACATAATTTGTATAAATTATGGCCCCGGGGTCAAAATTGGCCCCGCGCCAGGGGTGGGCAGTTTTCAATAGAAACAAAAAGTGAAATCTTTGAAAAATCTCCATCTCTGAAACTGGAAGGCTCTCAGCTTTCATATTTGGCACATAGCATCATGTTCAGGTCCCCTACAAGTTTTCTGAATTATTCCCCTGGGGTCAAAATTGGCCCACCCCAGGGCCGGCTAGTTTTCTATAGAAACATATAGTCAAAACTTTGAAAATCTTCTCCTCTGGTTGTCCGGTGAGCGCTTCCCTTAGGAAAAAGGAAGGCAGTTAACTTGCAGTGATTTAGCAGTGTTTTTCAGAACCAGTAAAAAGCAGTTTTTTTAGCAGTTTGTTCTAAACCAGTTTTTAGCAGTGAAAGTGCAGTGAAATCGGCCGAAATATTTAAATGAGCTAGCAGTCATATGAGGTCATAAAAAACTGCAAAATAACTGGCTTACCAGTTATGAACCAGTTAAATGACATCATTAAACTGGAAGAAAAACTGTCCACATTTTTTCAGCAGTTAAATTACATCATAAAATACTGGAAGAAAAACTGCAAAATAACGGGCCATTATTTCTAAGCAGTAAAATGACATCATGGAATACTGGAAGAAAAACTGCCAGTATTTTTTGCTGGGGTGGGGGCGGGGAACAAATAAATTTCCATCAAAAGTTTTTTAACATTTTATATACTGTAATGGAAAAACATAACATACGGCTAAATGAAAATTATTATTTATGCTGCAGTTTTCAAAAGGTTCACTCTTAATTTTTAAGAATAAGTTAATTGCACCATTACTGGGCATTTTACAAAACACTAACAGATGGCATACAGAGTAGATCCTGTTAAGACAGCTCTCTTACAAGCCCTCTAAACTTGGTCTATACTATTTGTACAGAACACATGTACTCCTTTTCAACACAGATGTTATACTACAATAACTGTACAAAATACATGCTCTCTAGTAAGTTGTAGTCTTGTTTTTAGCCATTTGAATAGATATTTACACCTTGCAAAATTACTTTAACAAATCAAAAGATCCAGAGTGCTGTCTATCTCCTTGAAGAGTTGCTCCATCATGAAACTGTCCCCACAATCTTATGCAAGTCTATGGTCTTTTGAAAAGATGGTGACAAGTTTTAGCACCTTCATTTTTCTGTATGACAACTATCCTTTTTCTTCTCTTTGTGTGTCAGGCTTGTTGATCTGGACTATAGGCACAGCTGTATCCCCAGTCCTGCAATAACAAATGTTACTAATAACATAAACATTATCAAAATAATATTAAATCTAATTCTTCCTCCCTGTTTATGTTTTATACACTGAAATTCAACAACCTATAATGAAAGATTTATCATGTTTTGACTGACCTATTTACATACATGTCCAATTTATTGACAAAATTTCATAAATCTGGATATTTAACTTTTTACATCATACACTTCTATGACTTTGCAAATGGAGTAGACCAAGATCAATCGTGTAAGAGATAACTAATCCCCATTTTCTCTATTTGCTTTTGGAATAATATATTTTCTGCCTAAGCCAGAATTTGTGTTCATAATTTTATGCCATAATGAAATATAATCTGGTAATAATGTGACGCAATTACTTCCATGAACATTCATGGTGTAAAGGGTTACATCTCAACAAATCTTATAGGTCTGTTCCCAACTAAAACAGGTAAGAATATTATTTCACTTGCTATACTTTCATTTTCATTGCAAACATGACTGCTGGAAAAAAGTAAACATATTCAATTTTCTTTTTTAATAAATCTGGTTATTGGTTGTATTTTGATGTCTCTCCCCATGAGATGCATGGGTACAGTGACTTTGGTGTTGCATGGTTGATCATTGTCACGTTCAACAGAAATAGAGAGTAGAGGGGTGAAGAGCTAGCTAGAATATTACCCCACCCACCCACTTACATGAAAATCGAAGATAAACAATATTGAATAATAAAAATCTAATTAGTCTTAATTTATTAGAATTGATAATTAACTCACCATGGCAGTTATGGAATTTTTAAAGCCTAATTCAGCTGTGTTCTATCAACTGTCATGCTATGTAATCGACAACTCGACACATTTTTAAAACTAGAAATATTGACAGTTTGTAGCCACCATATTGGTTTCTTCCCAGTATTGCATCATGGGTAATTTACATAGTTGCCAAGACTCAACAAGTTGCCAAGACTCAACAACTTAGTCATTTACAATTGAGGCTATTTAGCATTTTATTTTACATTACCTTGCATCCGATCCTTTGGGCTGGAAAAACCAGCTAGGACAGTATCAAGTTGTTCGTCGCTGCATAGACATTATATTCCAAGCGGGCTATTTTACATGAAGGCATATGTAACGGTTCTGCCATTGGAGTTGATAGAACGTTTATAAGAAACTGCCAACTGTATACTAGTCATCAATACATTCACGTCAAACTGAAAATAAACATTAAAACAGCGTGAATATATGTCTGATGTGGATCCTAGTCATTTCAATTATTTGAACACAAATGTATACTGTGCACAATAATACAACGCAATGATACAATAACATTTCGTCCGAAACATGGATGTCCGAAACCATGCATTTGAACGGAGACCGATTTGAATTTGAAAATCGTCGCAAATAAACACAGTGTTCATAAACTGTAATCTTATAGAATATACCTGGAAATGACACGATTTTAATATTGCATAAAATATACACAAAGACTGAGCTATATTTACCTCTTTGGAGCCCTTTCGGCAATGCAAAACGAAATTATCCAATAACTTCTTCAACCGCCAGAATTTCAGCAGATTTCATACGCTAGGAACCAAACACGCGAAAGGGAACCAGAACGGTTCGGGCCAGCGAGCTTCGTACCTACGATACTCGCACTGGGCCGCATTTACAGTTTCGGCGAATTAATTCGTGTTAATCAGCTAGGGGTTGATTTCAGGAATTTAACAAAGCCAAGTTGGGAGATTTTAATTAATTTAATTGGTTTACGGAAGCAATTGGTGTTTTTTTTTTTATTGTGATTGAAAATTTGATAATTCTTACGCAACATAGTCTAATAAGAGATATATATACGTCTCTGGCCTAAATTTTGTGCACCCCCCCCCCCCCAATCAGATCGGAGAGTGATTTTTTTTGGGGGGGGGGGGGGGTGGGGGGTGTCACCAACTTTAACGTTGGTCGTTACTTTTGAGCCATTACAGATAGAGACTTGATTCTTGGCATGCATAAGTATCTCATAAAGCAGCACAATTTGAGGGGTGACA
Source organism: Azorinus chamasolen (assembly GCA_963576725.1). Lineage (NCBI taxonomy): Eukaryota > Metazoa > Mollusca > Bivalvia > Cardiida > Solecurtidae > Azorinus > Azorinus chamasolen. Next base: position 57,874,494 of record OY755249.1, read on the forward strand.
TGTCAAGGTCATCCTTAAGGGTCAAAGGTCAAATGTTTGATTGTTTGTCAGCAACTTCAACCTTGGGCTTTTGAATCAGTAGAAATAGAGACTTGATATTTGGCATTCATGTATATCTCTTGAAGCTGCACATTTTCAGAACTGACATGTTAGGGACAATGTCATCCTTCAAGGTCAAAGGCCAGATATACACATGTAGGTCAACTAACTTACTTCCAAACCAATAGAGATATATAGACTTTATATTTGGCATTTACATATGTATCTCATGAAGCCTAGCTCACAGTTTGAGTGGTGACATGACAATGTCAAGGCCATCCTCCAAGGTCAAAGTACAAATGTTTAGGTATTACATTTGCTATACAGTGGGGGCATATAATGTATATATAGCGTTTCACAAACACATCTTGTAACCTTAGATGGAGTTGTTTGTTATCTATATTTTATTGGTTAATAACATAAATTAATTGACCAACGCAATAGGGGCGATGCTACATGGGGAAGGGGGTAATATACCGGACCAGTGGATGGAGATAATTGATCTCACGCTGAGCCAGAATGATCAGTGTCTGCACTTTTCCACATTCAAAGAGGCAACTTGGCGCCATGCCAGGCTACAGGGCGCTAGCAAATAAGGAACGGGTGATGCGCCAGCTATTTCTTACTTAGAAGCTGGATCACTGATCGTCAGCTTGATATGGAATCTACATTGTCATTATACTACTAGTAATAAAATATGCTAGCTCGAATTTGTTTTCCATTTCTATAGTAGATATAGGATCCTATACCTATAACTTTTAAAGGTTTGCAGTTTTTTTTCATGCAGTAAAATGAAAACTGATATAAACTGGTTCTTCTGTTCAAATAAAAGCAACCAGAAAACTGCTCCAAGAAAAGTACTGCTATTTACTGCAAATTGAACCATTTTTTCAGGTAGCAGTTATGTTTTACTGTTAAAAACTGTCAAAAATGAATGGAGCTACACATGCAGTTTTTAGCAGTTATTTGAAAACTGCAGTAAACTGCTCACCAACAACTGATGGCCATGATAAAATACTGCTAAAGAAGGCAGTATTTTCAAAAAACTGCTATTTCACTGCTAAAAAACTGCAGTTTTTAGCAGTTCTTTTTCCTAAGGGTTCAGGGCCATTCTGACCCTCATTCTGGCTCTGGCTCACCAGAGCACTTTTGTGCTCAGGGTGAGCTTTTGTGATTGCCTGATGTGCGTCATCCGTCGTCGGGCGTCAACAATTTGAACCTTTAAAAAATCTTCTCCTCTGAATCTACAGGGTTCTCAGCTTTCATCTTTGGTACATAACATCATCTGTAGGTCCTCTACAAAAGTTATATAAATTATGCCCCTGGGGTCAAAATTGGCCCCACCCCAGGGGTGCCTTGTTTTCTATTGAAATATATGGTAAAACCTTGAATATCTTCTTCTCTGAAACTCGAAGGTTCTCTGCTTTCATATTTGTCATATAGCATCATGTACAGGTCCTCTACAAAAGTTATATAAATCATGCCCTTAGGGTCAAAATTGGCTCCGCCCCAGGGGTGGGCAGTTTTCAATAGAAACATATAATGACAACTTTGAAAATCTTCTCCTCTGAAACAGGAAGGTTCTCAGCTTTCAGATTTGGCACATAACATCATGTTCAGGTCCTTTACAAAAGTTATATAAATTATGCCCTTGGGGTCAAAATTGGCCCGGCCCCAGGGGTGGCCAGTTTTCAATAGAAACATATAGTGACAACTTTGAAATCTTCTCCTTTGAAACTAGAAGGTTCTCAGTTTTCTTACTTGGCACATAACATCATGTTCAGGTCCTCTACGAAAGTTGTATAAATTATGCCCCTGGGGTCAAAATTGGTACCCTGTTTTCTATAGAGATATATAGGAAAAGTTTATTCTATAGTCTTCCCTGAAACTGGAAGGTTCTTAGCTTTCATATTTGGCACATAGCATCATGTTCAGGTCCTCTACAAAAGTTATTTAAATTGTGCCCCTAGGGTCAAAAATGGCCCCTCCCCAGGGATGGTCAGTTTTCAATAGAAACATATAGTAAAAACTGAGAAAATCTTCTTCTCTGAATCTACAGGGTTCTCAGCTTTCATATTTGGCACATAGCATCATGTTCGGGTACTCTACCAAAGTATATAAATATAAATTATGCCCCTGGGGTCAAAATTGGCCCTGCCCCAGGGGTAGCTAGTTCTCAATAGAAACATATAGTGACAAGTTTGAAAATCTTCTCCTCTGAAACTGGAAGGTTCTCAGCTTTCATATTTGACACATAGCATCATGTTCAGGTTCTCTACAAGAGTTACATAAATTATTCCCCTGGGGTCAAAATTGGCCCGGCCCCAGGGGTGGCCAGTTTTCAATAGAAACATATACATAGTGACAACTTTGAAAGTCTTCTACTTTGAAACTAGAAGGTTCTCAGCTTTCACACTTGTCACATAACACCATGTTCAGGTCCTCTACGAAAGTTATATAAATTATGCCCCTGAGGTCAAAATTGGCCCCGCCCCAAGGGTGCCCTGTTTTCTATAGAAATATATAGGAAACGTATGAATATATTCTTCCCTGACACTGGAAGGTTCTCAGCCAGTTCTCAATAGAAACATATAGTGACAACTTTGAAATTATTCTCCTCTGAAACTGGAATGTTCTCAGCTTTCATATTTGGCACATAGCATCATGTTCAGGTCCTCTACAAAAGTTGTATAAATTATTCCCCTTGAGTCAAAATTGGCCTTGCCACAGGATGGCTAGTTTTCTATAGAAACATAGTGAAAAATGTGAAAATATTCTCCTGTGATTGCCTGGTGGGCGATGTCAGGGCCATTCTGGCCCTCTTGTTTTGCATATCTATACCCTGCATTAAGCTACCAAATGGCCATAATCAGCATCAGTCTGTCACAATTATCAATGTATCTATTGTTAATTCCGAAGAATGGTGAAGTTCAGCTTGATACGTAACAAGTTGAACTGTATACCAGACTGCAGGAGTCACCCTTTCACTCTGCTTCAGAACTGTTATATGCTTGAATTTCTTAAAAATAAGTTTTGGGCATTTTAACCTTAAATAAATTGCCACACGTTTCAAATAGTTTGGATCTTGATCAAATAAAAATTGTTTGGCATCTGATGATTAGATCAGAAACCAAACCATGTACTTATTTCAGTCTTCATCAACAGTGATAAGGTTAACACTCTGATAGAAATGATTTTGGCTGAAAAATTAAAATTATGCTTGGATTCGACCTAGTGACCTACTTTTTCATTGGACATGACCCATTTTCAAACTTGACCTAGATTTTGTCATGACTATATTTGAGGTAAGTATGATGAAGATTGATCCAAATCTGTGGCCTCTAGTGTGTTCACAGGGTTTTTGTATGATTTGACATAGTGACCTACTTTTTGACCCCACATGACGCATTATCGAACTTGACCTAGATTTTGTCAAAAACAAATTTGGGGCAAGTTTTATAAAGATTTACCAAGAACTGTGGCCTCTAGTGTGTTCACAAACAAAACTAAATGGACGACAGACGGCGCACAACCAAAGCCTACGCTGGACACAGCACGATCACAATAGCTCACCATGAGCACTTTGTGCTCAGGTGAGCTAGAAATTCTTTTGATTGGAGTTTAATAGCGTTATTTGAATTCAAAATATGATCAAAGTTCACAAAAACTTTGAAGTTGAATTTAGTCTGCCTAATGCTTGTTTTAGGGGGAGATAAATAGATGATGTCAATTTGTACAAAGCGGAGTATGACGTCACTTGGGTGGGTTTTTCAGGCATTATTTTCTATATATATATATTTGTCTGATTAAAGGCCATTATGCAGCGAAATCTGCAAAAGGTGTACAAAATATTGAACATTTTTTTAATAAACTGAATTTTTAAAAAATGTTTTAATTGGAGCTTAATTACGTTATTTGAATTCAAAATATGTTCAAAGTTCACAAAAACCTGGATGTTGAATATAGTCTGCCTAATGCTGGTTTTAGGGGGGGGGGGATAAACAGTTGATGTCAATTTTTTTATAAAGCTGAGTATAATGTCACTTTGGTGGTTTTTTTCAAACATCAGTTTCTATATATATTTGCTTACAGGCCATTTTGCACCAACGTCTGCCAAAGGTATACAAGATATTGAATTTTTTAGCAGACTACAACAGCAGATCATATATACTTCTAATATACAAAATATTTCACAAAATATAGTTTTAATTTGAGCTAAATTGCGTTATTTGAATTCAAAATGTGTTCAAAGTTCACAAAAACCTTGAAGTTGAATTTAGTCTGCCTAATGCTTGTTTTAGGGGGAGATAAATAGATGATGTCAATTTGTACAAAGCGGAGTATGAGGTCACTTGGGTGGGTTTTTCAGACATTATTTTCTCTCTCTATATATATTTTGTCTGCTTAAAAGCCATTTTGCACCGAAATCTGCCAGAGGTATACAAAATATTGAACATTTTAGCAGACTGCAGCAGCAGATTGTATATAGTTTTAATAAACAGAATTTTTGAAAAATGTTTTAACGAGCTTATTTGCGTTATTTGAATTCAAAATATGTTCAAAGTTCACAAAAACCTTGAAGTTGAATTAAGTCTGCCTAATGCTTGTTTTAGGGGGAGATAAATAGATGATGTCAATTTGTACAAAGCGGAGTACGAGGTCACTTGGGTGGGTTTTTCAGACATTATTTTCTCTCTATATATATTTTGTCTGCTTAAAGGCCATTTTGCACCGAAATCTGCTAGAGGTATACAAAATATTGAACATTTTAGCAGACTGCAGCAGCAGATCGTATATATTTTTAATGAACAGAATTTTTAAAAAATGTTTTAATTGGAGCTTAATTACGTTATTTGAATTCAAAATATGTCAAAGTTCACAAAAACCTGAATGTTGAATTTAGTCTGCCTAATGCTGGTTTTAGGGGGGGGGGGGGATAAACAGTTGATGGCAATTTGTACAAAGCTGAGTATGATGTCACTTTGGTGGGTTTTATTCAAACATCAGATTCTATATATATTTGCTTACAGGCCATTTTTCACCACCGTCTGCCAAAGGTAAACAAGATATTGAAATTTTTAGCAGACCACAACAGCAGATCATATATATTTTTAATATACAATTTTTTTCAGAAAAAATCTTTTAATTTGAGCCAAATTTCGTTATTTGAATTCAAAATGTGTTCAAAGTTCACAAAAACCTTGAAGTTGAATTAAGTCTGCCTAATGCTTGTTTTAGGGGGAGATAAATAGATGATGTCAATTTGTACAAAGCGGAGTATGAGGTCACTTGGGTGGGCTTTTCAGACATTATTTTCTCTCTCTATATATATTTTGTCTGCTTAAAGGCCATTTTGCACCGAAATCTGCCAGAGGTATACAAAATATTGAACATTTTAGCAGACTGCAGCAGCAGATATAGTTTTAATAAACAGAATTTTTAAAAAAATGTTTTAACGAGCTTATTTGCGTTATTTGAATTCAAAATATGTTCAAAGTTCACAAAAACCTTGAAGTTGAATTAAGTCTGCCTAATGCTTGTTTTAGGGGGAGATAAATAGATGATGTCAATTTGTACAAAGCGGAGTATGAGGTCACTTGGGTGGGTTTTTCAGACATTATTTTCTATATATATATTTTGTCTGCTTAAAGGCCATTTTGCCTTTCAAAGTTCACAAAAACCTGAATGTTGAATTTAGTCTGCCTAATGCTGGTTTTAGGGGGGGGGGGGGGGATAATCAGTTGATGGCAATTTGTACAAAGCTGAGTATAATGTCACTTTGGTGAACAAAGTTCACAAAAACCTGGATGTTGAATTTAGTCTGCCTAATGCTGGTTTTAGGGGGGCGGGGGATAAACAGTTGAAGGCAATTTGTACAAAGCTGAGTATGATGTCACTTTGGTGGGTTTTATTCAAACATCAGATTCTATATATATTTGCTTACAGGCCATTTTTCACCACCGTCTGACATTTTTAGCAGACCACAACAGCAGATCATATATATTTTTAATATACAAAATTTTTCACAAAAAATCTTTTAATTTGAGCCAAATTTCGTTATTTGAATTCAAAACGTGTTCAAAGTTCACAAAAACCTTGAAGTTGAATTTAGTCTGCCTAATGCTTGTTTTAGGGGGAGATAAATAGATGATGTCAATTTGTACAAAGCTGAGTATAAGGTCACTTGGGTGGGTTTTTCAGACATCATTTTCTATATACATATATATATTTGTCTGCTTAAAGGTCATTTCGCACCGACATCTGCCAAAGGTATACAAGATATTGAAAATTTATGCAGACTGCAGCAGCAGATCATATATATTTTTAATAAACAAAATTTAAAAAATATATATATTTTAACGAGCTTATTTGCGTTATTTGAATGCAAAATATGTTCAAAGTTCACAAAAATCTGGAAGTTGAATAGTCTGCCTAATAGTGCTTGTTTAAGGGGAGTTGTCCAACTCGACTTTAAAAAACATATGTAAATTATATGTATGTTTTTTTTCTTTATATAATAAATGTACGTGAAGGTTTTATATGATGATGTACTGATGTACAAGTCAATAAAAGTATGTTCTTAACCCTTTCCCTGTTCTGTATTTAGGCCAAATTTCAATACCTACCTAATATTCATTAACAAAGTAGTTATAAACATATATGGAAGGTGGAACATTGTAGACATTTCAGAAAGTAACATAACAGATCTATAAAATTCCATTAGCAAACAGAGCAGACCCTGATCAGACGGCTCTAAGAGCCGTCTGATCTGGGTCTGCTCTGTTCGTAAATGGGTGAAAACACGTTTATATGAGGGAAAGGGTTAATGCTGAAATTATAGCATGTTTCTCATTTCTTTGTAATGATTTCAGCAAGTGATGAAAGTGATGAGAATGAAAAGCTCATGCCTGTTAAGATAGAAACGTCAGGTAAGTTTAATGTTAAATTTATTAAGAAATTACAACCCCTTAAACATTTAGGGAATTAAACAGCTTTTATCAGTGCATAGATTAGGATCGGGACGGGCAGTGCGCACTTTTCCTGTTGAAAATCTTAACTGCGTATCAAGTTTCATCAGTCTGAAATATACTCAAATATTTTTTGCCTATACCAACCTTTAAAATTATAGTGAAAGCTATTCACGTTGAAATCGCATTCCCGTTGAGTATCGAAATTATACCACTACTGATTGGAGTAATCTCCCTTATTTAATATCCATCCATAAAAATTCGAGAGTAACCAAAACCACATCTTATGTCTAGGTATAAAAGGCAGACTTTTGCCTTGTTGTTTGTGATAGCTAGATAGGCTCTGTATTCGATATTTTAACACGCATGTACGCTGTAGCAAACATCTTAAAATATTAAGATAGTGAAACATTATTTAAGAATAAATCTATGCGGAATGATTGAAATTATGTTTTGTAAAACTTTTAACCACTGGTCCCATTTAAGCCTTTCCAGACGACAAATTTACACCACACCAAAGGTTCAAAATCAATAACGACAAAAAGGTACAGTTGGTAGATTTATCTATCTGTCTGAGGCTGAAAAAATGCCACCAGAAAAGCAAATTTTTTGCCAACAAATGATCCAAAGCAGAACATAATGGTGAAATACTTCCCAGTCCCTAAAGTTGTGAAGAATAATATACCAGATTTGAGTATAAATACACAAGACCAGTTTGATATATAATCTTGATTCAAACGTTGAACAAGTTGACCCAGGCATTTCTAGTCAATCAACCAATGAATATATTGAAGAGTAGGCTTGTTTGCAAGAAATAGATTGCTTATATATCTTTTCAAGAAATGAGCTTTTCAGTGTTACCAGGGATGTTCTGTTACTGATAAATAATAAGTTTTATTGAATAAAACATTCATTACAGAACTTATATACATGTACTGTACTCAGAAAGCTGCGTACAAACCATGACCATGAAAATCAAAATGTGACCTACATTCGCAGACAACCACCTCAAATTTGACTCATCTCAAAAACTTGTTGCAAGGAACATTCATCAAGATTCACTCATTGATGTACTCAGAAATTGGAAATGTGACCTACATTTGCAAACCACGAACTTGAAATTTTACATTCGCAGGCCATGACCTTGAAATTTTACTCTTCCAAAGATTCATTCATTACTGTTCTCAGAAAGCTGGGGAAAAGTACCACGACCTTGAAATTTGAAAAAAGACCTACATTTGCAGACCACGACCTTGAAATTTGACTGGTCTCGAGACTTTGTTGCAAGGAACAGCTGTATGAAGTTTCAGTAAAATCCAATCAGTACTTTGCTAAAAAAAACTGCGGACAATTACTCAGAACACTGTGTACAAGCAACGCACTAGGACCTTGACATTTGTTAACGTGACCTACATTTGCTGAGTACCACTTCACTTCCCATAAAAATATTGCAGCATCTGCAATCTTAACTTTATATATTACAGAAAGGTTTTCTTGGACCACTAGACAAACAAAAGAGGTGGTCCAATACTTCAAAAAGTGGGTGCATCAGCCAAGAGGAAATAGTTTACCAAGTAAGTTCAAATGCTTCTGTACCAAAACAAACAAAATATGTCATTCTTTGTTTTTATTTTCCCATAATTTAACAATTAACAAGCAAATCAGGGTTCGTCAGTAACTCTTTTTTCACTAGACCTTCGGGCTAGTTTCCTGCAAACATTACTAGACCGAACCAAAAAGTGACTAGACCAAACAGAAACCACTAAAGCAGTTAAACTTTATCAATCATAACTAAACTTAGCAAGAGAAGTGTTACATGAAGCTGTTCATATGACATCTGAATAGTGTTCTCAAAAGCCAACATTGTGAAAAGAGTGTGCAGGCACTCGCAGGTACCTTTTTTCATTACCTTTACGAATTGCGCTCGAAACTTTCCTTTCTATCATTTCGCTACTTAAAATGTGAATATAACAAGCATCAGTCCAGCCCAGAATCTGAGAGTGTCTATTCTAGGATTAAAAAATGATGGGGGAATTTTACTGAAAATTCCGATATTACACCAACTTATGAGATTTTGCCTTTTTTGTCTATATAGAAAAAGCCCCCTCCCATGAAAAATATGGGGGGGGGGATTTTAAATAAAGTGGGCAAATCCCCCAATCCCTCACCCTAGAATAGACACTGATTGAATCAATTTTTTTTTTAAAAACTTTGTTAGATCTTGATGACCCAAGGATCAATCCTGCCAAGTTTGATAAAAATCAGACCAGTAGTTTAAGAGATGTTGATTTAAGAAATTGTTGACGACAAATGGACAACGATGGAAGGCTCTAAATAAACACCAAGAATTTTAGTGTTTGACCAACTTACAGATAATGTCACAATTTGTCTTGAGGAAACATGTCTAACACATTATTGAACAGTATAGTACAGTTGAGTCCCGATTATCCGAAGTGCCCGGAACCAGCATTCAAAATCAAACAACCCATGGTTTAGAATAATGCAAACCTATCAAAATTATTTTAAAAAAGATTATGATCTGTAACCATCGTAAACAGAACAGTTTTTGCTATCGTTCGAACTTGGCCTTGATTTTGTCAAGAACAAAATTTAGAGCAAGTTTGATGAAGATTTAATCAAGGCCGCTAGAGTGATAACAAACTAATTGTGGACGGCCGGACGCCGGAAGAAAGGCGATCCTAATAGCTCATCAACATTAAAATACAATTAACCAGTACATAAACAGCTTCCATTTATTCTCTGTTTTCAATTGAACTTCATGTGTCAAATGGACTAGGAGGATTGAGTCGAATTAAAGTCTTGATAATAATTAAATGTTGAAATTTAATTTCCAGGCAAAATTGAGATGCAGGATTTTTTAGCAATGCACGCTGAGTGGAGATGAACATATAAACAACTGAGAACAAAAACCATGAACGAGCAAAGGAAACACCAGAGACTGAGGAGCTTGAAGTTGAAGGAGTTGGTCGGATAAAAGTTTATGCTATTCAGTATACCACAATTTAAAATTTGCTATAGGATTCAATGCTATGACTCTATCCCTTTGACATTCGATAACTTTTGATGTTTTGCTTCAATTTAAACAAAATTTGCAGTGGTATTTAAGATTGCTTCAAGCTATAGACTAAAATGGAAATTACATATTGGATGGTCTCGTGTAGTATGCCTGTTAGTTGGAAAATGCAAAATGGTATTTTACAGAAAAATGCATAATTTTTATACCCCCCTTTTGAAAAAAAACGAGGTATATTGCTTTGCACATGTCGGTCTGTCTATCGGTAGATCGATGGTTTCCGAACGATAACTAATAAACGACTTGGCATAGAATCTTCAAACTTGCTGTAGTGGTTGGTCATGACAAGTAGATGACCCCTATAGTTTTTAAGGTCACTAGATCAAAGGTCAAAGTCACAATGACCTAAAATGGTGAAATAGTTTCCAATCAATAACTTCTCAAGGGTTTGACACGGGATCTTCAAACTTGCTGTAGTGGTTGGTCATGACAACAAGATGACCCCTAATGTTTTTGAGGTCACTAGGTCAAAGGTTAAAGTCACCATGACCTTAACTGGTTAAATGGTTTCCGATCAATAACTGCTCAAGTGTTTGGCTTAGAATCTTCAAATTAACAGCTAGATGACTCCTATTGATTTTGAGGTCACTAGGTAAAAGGTCAAGGTCATCATGATCTTAACTGATGAAATGGTTTCCAATTAATAACTGCTCAATTGTTTGGTTTGGGATCTTCAAACTTGCTGTGGTAGTTGGTAGTTAGCACTAGATGACCCCTATAGTTGTTGAGGTCACTAGGTCAAAGGTCAAGGTCACCATGACCTTAACTTGTGAAATGTTTTCAGATCAATAAATGATCAGTGGTTTGGCTTAGGCTCTTCAAAGTTGCTGCGGTGATTTGTCATGACCACTAGATGACCTCTATAGTTGAGGTCACTAACTCAAAGGTCAGCGGGTCTGGGGGTATACATGTTTTACAAACATCTCTTGTCTAATTTTGATTTTTATGCCCCCCAGATCTGATCTGGGAGGCATATTGTTTTTGCCTTGTCTGTTTGTCGGTTTGTTTATCAGCAACTTTAATATTAATATTAGTCCTAACTTTTTAGTCAGTACAGATAGAGACTTGATATTTGGCATGCATATGTATATCATTAAGCCGCACATTTTGAGGGGTAACATGTCAAGGTCATCCTTAAAGGTCAAAAGTCAAATATATGGGTCAAATCACTGACTTTAACATTGGCCATAACCTTTGGACCAGTAGAGATAGAGACTTGATATTTCGCATGCTTGTGTATCTTATGAAGTTGCACATTTTCAGGGGTGACATGTCAAGTTCATTCTTCAGGGTCAAAGGTCAAATTGTCTGTTTGTCTGTAGCTTTAACATTGGTCATAACTTTTGAGCCAGTACAGATAGAGACTTGATATTTGGCATGCATATGTATCTCATAAAGCCCCACATTTTGAGGGTGACATGTCAAGATCAAGGTCATCCTTAAAGGTCAGAGGTCAAACATATGGGTCAAATCACAGACTTTAAAATTGGCCATAACTTTTGAACCAGTACAGATAGAGACTTGATATGTGGCATGCTTGTGTATCTCATAAAGCTGCACAGTTTGAGGGGTGACATGTCAATGTCATCCTTCAGGGTCAAAGGTAAGGGTGAAACGATTAATCGCGATGTGAATTGAACCGCGATCTTTTGCCCTCGATTCGGTTCGGTTCAATTCGGTTCAGCAGATCTCATTTTCGATTCGATTTTTATTATAAAAGGCTAGCTTCTTAATGATTGGTAGTGAAATGAAACTAACCTGTGAAAATTCGCCGTGAAAAGTCATAATACTTGTTTTCCCGCATTAGAGCTGTCAAAACAAACATACTCATCGAATTCTGATAGATTCAAATCGATTGGATGAAGGCCGACTATTTTAGCCAATCAAATAACACGTTGTAATCGTTGCACTTAATCTGATCGTCTGGGCGCTTTATTCAAGCGTCTTTGTGTTCTCTCAAAATGTCGGATGCTGAAGCTGTCAATCTACGTGCTACCCCGAAAAACTATCGCTCCAAATGTGGAGATTTCAGATTTCGCGAGAGCAACAACACAAATAAACCAACATGTAAGATTATTTTACAAATATTCTCTGCAACACGGGAAATATGACGAATCTGTCATATCGTATGAACGGAAACACAGTATTGCATTTACGTTTCGTCTTCTTCCAGTAAACTTGGTTGCAAATTTGTGTATGCGTAACGTTTATGAAGCTGTGTATTGATAACTGGCTAAAACTTTACTCGCAGCACCGTCTAGTGCTTTTTGCTCAGAGACAGGGAGATGTCATATCTCTCTTCAACTGATAGCTATCTGTACCAGTTGAAGAGAGACATGACATCTCTTCCAAGTGCTCAAATTCTTTTTTCAGAAAAACCTACATGTTCTACAGAGTTCGGCTGTTTAGTCAATTAGACAATTAGCCAAGACTGATTATGTTAGTGTTACCATTTTACTTGGTTTTAGTGACCAGTTATAAAAAAGAACTTCCAAAAACAAACTGCAGAAAGGTTTGACAGTTAAAGTCAGATATATCTGACTAGGCTATTATGATTTTTCCACCTGTATATGTCCAAGCATTCTGTTTTCAGAGCTGTTTATGCACAGTATTTATTCTACATAGTGCATTCTTTTTATTACAATCTTAAATCGAATCGAATCGAAAATAATCGAATCGTGTTGTAAAAAATCGAAATCGAATCGAATCGAAATTTTTTGAATCGTTTCACCCCTAGTCAAAGGTCACCAACATCAAATTGGCAATAACTTTTGAACAAAAGAGATAGAGTCTTGATATTTGGTATGCATGTGTATCTCATGAAGCTGCACAGTTTGGGGGTGACATGTCAAGGTCATCTTTCAGGGTCAAAGGTCACCGACTTTAATATTGGCCATAATTTTTGAACCAGTAGAGATAGACTTGATAGTTGGTATACATGTGTTTCTCATTTGGCTGCACAGTTTGAGGGGTGACATGTCAAGGTCAGCCTTCATGATCAAAGGTCACCAACATTAACATTGGCCATAACCTTTGAACCAGTAGAGATACAGATTTGATATTTGGTATGCATGTGTACCCCATGAAGCACATGCATGAAAGTACTATGGGAACAGCTTCCTATATTGCAATTAAAAATATTCCCACAGCAAAAGAATCTTCAGAGATGCTGCCAGGATTTCAATTTGGTGGGGGAAATCCCCCATCAAATAAAAGAAAGTGGGGGACCTACTGGGGGGGTGGGGGGGGGGGGGGGAGTTAACGGAAAATTCAATGGCTTGGATCAAAGTTGGAGAAAATGCCCATTATGTATAAGGGATATTTGAGAATTAATAGACATGTGTCTGTGTGTGTTGAAAGTAAGAAAACTTGATCTGATATGTTTACTTACAAATGTAAATGGATGCATTAACTACTAATACCTACTGCCCGTTAACTCCCCCCCCCCCCCCCCCCCCACACACACACACTTCCCAGTAGGTCCCCCACTTTATTTTTATTTGATGGGGGATTTCCCTCACCAAATTGAAATCCTGGCAGCATCTCTGAAAACATCAAAAATTATTGAACGTCAAAGAGGTAGAATCATAACATTGAGCCCTATGGAAATCTATATTTGTGATCCATAGCAAATTTTGAGTAGTACAGGGTTGCCACCCCTCAGGGAAATTTAAATTTTTTCAAGGTCAGGGAATTTTGAGAACTATCAGGGAAATTTGAAAATATAGGCAACTGTCAGGAAATTGTCAGGGAATTTGGAAAACATGAGAATGAAGGATATATTTTTAGCTCACCAGAGCACTTTTGTGCTCAGGGTGAGCTTTTGTGGTCACCTGATGTCCGTCGGTGTGCGTCATGCGGTGTGCGTTGTCAGTCGTCAACAATTTAAACCTTAAAAAATCTTCTCTGAATCTACAGGGTTCTCAGCTTTCATATTTGGCACATAGCATCATCTATAGGTTCTCTACAAATGTTATATAAAATATGCCACTGGGGTCAAAATTGGCCCCGTCCCAGGGGTGACCAGTTTTCAATAGAATCATATAGTAAAATTTTGAAATTCTTCTCCTTTGAAACTGGAAGGTTCTCAGCTTTCATATTTGGCACATAGCATCATGTTCAGGTCAACTACAAAAGTTATATAAATTATGGCCCTAGGGTCAAAATGGCCCCGCCCCAGGGATGGCCAGTTTTCCAAAGAAACATATAGTGAAAACTTTGAAAATCTTCTCCTCTGAAACTGTAAGGATCTAAGCTTTCATATATGGCACATAGTATCATGTGCAGGTCTTGTACAAAAGTTATTTAAATTATGTCCCTGGGGTCAAAATTGTTCCGCCCCAGGGTGGCCAGTTTTCAATAGAAATGTATAGTGAATACTTTGAAAATCTTCTTCTCTGAAACTGTAAGGATCTAAGCTTTCATATTTGGCACATAGTATCATGTGCAGGTCTTGTACAAAAGTTATTTAAATTACGTCTCTGGGGTCAAAATTGTCCCGCCCCAGGGTGGCCAGTTTTCAATAGAAATGTATAGTGAAAACTTTGAAAATCTTCTCTGAATCTACAGGGTTCTCAGCTTTCATATTTTACACATAGCATCATGTTCAGGTCCTCTACAAAGTTTATTTAAATTATGTCCCGGGGTCAAAATTGGCCCCGCCCCAGGGGTGCTTGTTTTCTATAGAAACATATAGTAAAACTTTGAAAATCTTCTTTTCTGAAACTAGAAGATTCTCAACTTTCATATTTGGCACATAGCAACATGTTGAGGTCCTCTACAAAAGTTATATAAATTATGCCCCTGGGGTCAAAATTGGCCCCACCCCAGGGGTAGCCAGTTTTTAATAGAAATGTATAGTGAAAACTTTGAAAATCTTCTTATCTGAATCTATAGGGTTCTAAGCTTTCATATTTTACACATAGCATCATGTTCAGGTCCTCTACAAAAGTTATATAAATTATGTCCCTGGGGTCAAAATTGGCCCGCCCCAGGGGTGGCTTGTTTTCTATAGAAACATATAGTAAAACTTTGAAAATCTTCTCCTCTGAAACTAGAAGGTTCGTAACTTTCATATTTGGCACATAGCATCATGTTGAGGTCCTCTATAAAAGTTATATAAATTATGCCCCTTGGGTCAAAATTGGCCCCACCCCAGGGGTAGCCATCTTTCGATAGAAATGTATAGTGAAAACTTTGAAAATCTTGTCCTCTGAATTTACAGGGTTCTCAGCTCTCATATTTGACACATAGCATCATGTTCAGATCCTCTACAAAAGTTATATAAATTATGTCCCAGGGGTCAAAATTGGCCCCGCCCCAGGGTTAGTCCATTTTCAATAGAAACATATAGTGAAAACTTCAAAAATCTTCTCCTCTGAAACTGGAAAGCTCTCAACTTTCACATATGGTACATTGCATCATGTTATATATATTATGCCCCTGGGGTCAAAATTTGTCCTGCCCCAGGTCCAGCTAGTTTTCTATAGAAACATATAGTGAAAACATTGAAAATCTTCTTCTCTGATTGTCTGGTGAGCGATATCAGGGCCATTCTGGCCCTCTTGTTTAAAAAATCCGTAACATATTACAGAAACTATGACAGAAAGACAAAATTCCGTGATGAAATGTGTCAAGGAAATTTGAAATTATGTCAGGGAAATGTCAGGTAATTTTGTGTCTTCTGGTTTGTGGCAACCCTTTCAGTATATTCACTTCCCATATTTGTTTCTCAACACAAGGTACAGTAGTTGTGTAGGCATAGTCCAATTATTATCAATAACTTGTTGACATTTATACAAGTGATACGCTTCGTTAAAAATATACAATATAGAATGCTATTATAAGTCTAAATCTGTGCAGATATGGATACGCCCTTGCAAACAGAGCAGACTTTTATATGAGGTCATGGCCTGCTATGCTTGCTTATAGAATAATATAAGACAATATATAAGATAATTATCTCCAGTCTAATAAACCATAATAAGGTTTTTTTTTATAGCTCGACTATTCGAAGAAATGGAGAGCTATTAGACACCCTCACGTCTGAGGCGTTGCAGGTTAAGATTTTCTATCAACCTACAATCAGGCATATATCTCCAAAGCTGATGCTTATATTGCATATTAATTTGACCAATAACATCAAACCTTGACCCCAACCTTCAAGGAGGACAATTCTAGATAATGACAAACGTCCAGTTACAGCAGCGACATGCTAGGATCTCTACTGTGGCGCAAGCCGAATGTGAATCACGCGTTACTGTTTAATTCTTTTATTTTCACAACAAATGTAAAAATAAATAAATGTTTCGATTTGAACACACTTTTTTTTACACACTGGGCTAAGAAAATCATATTACTTTTCTTGAAAATCCTTTAATTTCCGATTAAAGTTTTACCACTGTAAGCTGGGGACGTTTTTGGATAGGTGGCCATTTTTAAAAAAATTCCCATGATCCGACTGGTTATGTGTGTCCTAATATGCAAATAGCATGTCATATAATACAGTGCTCCCTCTCTACAATGACACCCTTTGCGAATATTGTTTGCAGATCCCCAGATAAGGTGTATTTCGAGAACTAAAACCGTTATACGTCAAGGAAACCCTATGTTGTGACCATTCTTTAGAATCGTCACAAAGTGGTAATTCTAAAGAGTGGTCACAACATAGGGTTTAATGGAGGAATAAAGAAAATACAATGGAAAAAGATTGTATCTGGAGCCTTGTTGTTTCGGAAACAGTGACATGCGTTGTTGTAAGGAGGGAATAGTTATTGAGAGGGCCGTTGTAGGGAATGAGCACTGTATGTCAGAGCCAAAAAAATACCCTTGTTATGAGTAATCATAAATAGTCTGTCTCTCTATATTTAGGCATTAAAATTTCTTAATTGACGTTCATGTTAGAAAAGGTAATTTCTATCGTTTGAAAAGATGAAGAAATTATGAACAGGGTAAGGGTTAATACTGGCTGCTTGGAATCAGAAAATCACGTTCCTTGGTTTCTTATCCCACAAAGAATGAAGAGCTGAACTTTTTACAATCTGACTGTAGTGTGCATTTTATAATAATTTAAAAAATTGCACACAACAATTAATTTTCATGCAAAAAGTTGTAAATTAGTACAGTTCTGTGAATTTATATTCATATTATTGAAATATATAATTATGCATGGATTCAGTGATTAAAAAGACAGGCTTCATGATCATTTGGATTTATTTGAAATTCATAAACCAACAACAGATCAACAAATCTTCTGATCACATACCCTAATTATTGTCAGTATTCAAATTGCCCTAATTAGAATGACACTCTTGGGCACATAGTGCAGGCCCTGATCAAACAGCTGAAGGAGCAGTTTGATCAGTGTACACTATTAGCTACTATACAACTGTAATTAGATTATATTGAAATGGTGCCAATTGACTTGTTCAGCCTTACAAACCCATGAATAGATTTTGGGTGTCTGAATACTATGGATAATAGTGTAGGACTGTAGCTGCTGGTAAGGGCAAACTGGGTTAGAAAAGATCCGCTAGTTGTTAAACACTGGCTAATCGAGGTCTAAAACAGTTTGCATTGTCGACAAGGTTGGATTTCACTGAATTTTCAAAGTAGAATAATCTATCGTTGTTTATTGATAGAGATTATTTAGTATGAAAAGCTATTATTTGCAATATAATTTTCCATGTCCTACAGTATAGATCATGGTTTCTGTAGACCAGAATAGAACACATACAATATATAGTTTCCAAATGCTATCTGTAAAAGGTTTGAAAACATTTGTATAGCTAACATAATTTGCTTACAATGAATATTAGAATTTACCCTTTACTCCATTAAAACACCTTTGCCAACAAAATAGAGGCAGATCAGATAGGTCATGTAGGAATGGTCTGACCAAGGTCTGTTTTGTTTGCTTATGATATATTAATTATAGATATGACTCCAGTTTCTGAAATGGAACACTTTGCTGTGTTCATATGGTATTTGAAAAACAAAAACATTAATAATGAATATTCATGGAGTAAATGTTTAGTAACAATATACAGTAGACAAAACTGCTTAACTGTCACCTTGTGTTTTATCATATTGTAAAGTTATGAAACAATTGTTTGGACAAGTTGCATGTAGACAACTTGCATTCAGGTTTGACTTCCCCAGTCATTAGACAGCAATTATTTTTTTTGTAAATCGGTAGGTAAAGGGTAGGGACTCTATGTTAAAAAAAAGAAGACTGTGTGAAGTATTTTTCTCTTTAAATAGAAATTGAAATGTGACGGTTTGGCAGTTTTGCTGAATGTAGACATATAAAATATTAGTCTATAGAATGTTGAAAAGTACTGAAACTGCCATCCTATGAGTCATTTTAATATTGTTATCTGGCCATCAAAACATATAAGGTTCACTGTGTTAGTGTACCAACATATCACAATTACCTCTAGTTGATGTAGATATAACTCATGTTTTATCAATATACATATTTACAATAGTAGATCTCATTTACAATCTTATATAGAGATCATGTTTTGTTGGCATTTATTACTCTTTGTACACTAAGTAATGTTTCGTCTGCAAAAATTGTTGTCTGCTTCAATTACTTAATTATTAAAATAAAAGTTGTCAGTTTTTTGGCAAAAATTATCATCTAAGATCAAGTCAAACATTTTGGATCCTGATGAGACGCCACATTATGTGGCATCTCATCTTGAGCCAAACTGCTTGCATAGGTAATGACGGTTTAGCCTTTGTAGACAAAGAGTTACTTCCAAAATTAATTAAAAAAAGAAAAATGCTCAAGTACTCGACGACTGTTCTTAGCTGAAATGATTTGTTTAAATTGCAATATGCAGAACTGTAGATATTAGAAGTATTTAACTCTTCGCTTGCTATTCACGTCAATATACCTACCTGTAAATAGTGAAGACCCAGATGAGACAGCTCCTACAGGAGCTGTCTCATCAGGGTCTGCACTATTTACAAGTTGATTGTGCAACTTATGCACTCCACAGCAGTGATTGCACAGCGAAATACTTGTACACAGTTAAGATATATGTAATTATACAACAGGGCATGGGTAAAGAAGGAGAAATGTATTTTAAAATTCAGCAAGTGAAGGGTTAAAAATCTATGCAATATTATTTTCTATATTTCTCCTTCAAACCATTATAGTACTTATTATATGCCAACAGCATGAAGTATAACTTTGAAATAAAAAACAATGGAAAGAATTAATTTGTACTCCTCTTATTTAACATGAGAAATGCATATTTTGCTATTGAAAACAACTGTGTACTCAGACCAGCCATAGTTTACTGCCAGTTTTACATTGGTTACTAATATGGTAGTGTAATGCAGTAAAACCTCTCTAAACCATGATTCTAGTAGACACTAATTACTTTTTTGCTGGTGGCTACTTAATGCAAAGTGAGAGCCACACAGAAAGCTCCTGTAAGAAGTTTTCTGCATGACTTTCATCCTGCATATTCAAGCAGCCAGCTGCCTAAAAGTATTATTATTACAGGAGCTTTCTGTATGGCTTTCACCCTGCATTACACAGCTATCTGCCTAAAACGTTTTCTCTACTAGAATCCCGGTTTAGAGAGTGTTCTGTTGTAGTGTATACTGATGCAACAGCTGTTCTAGGTTACACTTACCAAAGCTATGATAAATATGTTACGTTTTCAACATACGCAGAAATAAACTCAGATATAAGTGTAAGAAATGAGTTACTCTTAGTTATCCCAATATCTTCACTTCTACTGCACTTCTTATACTAATTCATCGGATTCAGCAAGTAATATATCGGTCACAAAACTATAAGTCATATGTGCTTTACACTAAGAGGATGCACTTGGACCGTAAGAACATGCAGGAAAACTAAAAGTAATGAACTTTGTAATGTGTCTTTATCAATTCTTACGATCTAGACCTGGACAGGTAAAGACACTGTGTTAAAGGCATTTCGAAAGGAATGTTGACCCATTAACCCCATGCTGTGTATTTTGGGTGCTGACTTTTAGGCATCTAATATACAAACTGATAAGGCCGGCTACTATCACAGAGGATCAAGGTATAATTGCATATCCCTGACTATGGACCCTGACTGGATACTGCAGGAGCACTCCAGGGAATCAATAATCAGCACAGCTGGACAGTGTATTAGGGGGGGGGGGGCACTTATGAAGGAACTTTGAGATGCCCTTAAGATATAATATAAGTCAGGAGGTAAACAGAGTTGTTTTGAAACAACGCATGACTATTCGTCATACCTAGACTTCTTCGTCTCCATCAAAGTCTTTGTTGGTGGTGATGAATTTTTGACAGAGTCCATTTAATTCTCCTTGGATCTGATGGAGACATCCGAGATGGTTTCCTGAGACTCTCTGTCCGCTCTAAAACGCTCTTCGTTATGTTATCAAGCAGCTCCTCCATATATCCATATGTTTTTGGCACTTTTTCTGTGTAGCAACTGTATGTTGCAGTTTGTTTAGAATAACATCTGTGAACTCTGGAAACAAAAAAATAATGTGATGTTAGATTCTTTCTATATGCCCATCAGAAGACTGGTAGTATATGTGAAACGTAATGTCGTGCAGGTGTGGTCCGACTCTAAGTCGAGCAGTTTGTATCGGAGTGTCACAAATCTTGTTGAAAATGTTAGTGGTAATATAACAGCCCCTGAATTAGCAAACATTGCCTGTTTTAGCATTATCCGGGGAAGTTTGCTAACCATCTAAATAGTCACAGGGACTTTTGAGTTATGGTCCTTGGATTAGCTAATTTCTTGTTTTTGCCCTTGTTCACCTTCTGTGTCAACAAATTTTAATCCAAACTAAGTGAACTTGATGGCTATAACATCTCGGCTATGTTCTATAATTGTTTCCTCCATAGGCTATTTTTAGACCGAACCTCTTTGAATGAATCTACCCAAAAGGACCATTTACTAGAGAAAAGTAAAATTTTAGAATTTTGTAGTTTGAAACCATTGTGATAAATAGAGCATTTGCTCCTATAGGAGCAAATGCTCTATTTATCACAATGGTTTCAAGAATTAGCACTGATCAATGAGCCATTCCACTCTAACAAGACAGTGTTGAAAGGGTTAAAACTGCTAGGAGAGGTTTCCAGATCTTAATTAGGACATGTACCAGATCTTAGGTGCAGTTTCGTGAAATGATTGACTTAATATCATACCAAGTTTAGGCTAATTAATTATGCACAAAACAAATAAGAGTGATAAATGGGCAAAAGTGTATCCAGTATTTTTTTTATTTCAAAAGTGGAAGCTAAGTACCCTAAGTACTATAAAACAACTGAACAGTCAAAAAGTATCATTCTTACTTCTAATACATTTTAGTACAATACATAACTACGTGTATGTACCAACTGAATTTTTGGAATTCAGTGTATTATTGTTATGAAGTTGCTACATCTTTCTAAGTAGCTATAAACATTTGTCTGTGGTTCTAGAAGTGAGACTTATTCAAATAAATATACAGTAATCATCATTGCAATAAGTATTAATTACATTTATAATAATAAATTGTTTTATAATTACCCTCCATTTGACTCTGAAATGTCTGATACAGGGAATTATGGCCCTGGAAGTCCTGTTACTATGGGGGTTGACTGAATTACTTCTGCAGTCTTAAGAGACTCCGTACTTCTCTTTACTGGTGTATGTTCCACAATAAATGGTTTAGATTTTTCTTCTGTGCCTTGCATGCTTTCCCTGCATAGAAATGGTCCAATTTTTTAATTTCAAAAATGGTATATGCAAACCATTAGATCTATATAAATGATTGTACATTTATCAAATTTCACACTTTTCAAACAAATTATGACATCACGAATATCTAATGGCTGATTTATAATGAAGACATATACACATGAAATTTGGTAGAAACTGTATGTACATTCAAATTTATTATAATTTTATGAGCTACATGAGAAAACTTTACAGGAGTCATCTAATCTGGTCTACAGTTTGCACAGGCATGTAAAGGTGGCTATGGAGTATGGGGTTGAAATTTTACGGGTCCGTACTCCTAGCCACTGCCAAAAATAAAACGCAAGTCTTCCTCATATACACTGGTATACCCTATTTCTACGTACAATTCTGGGCCTATTTGAACCGAGCCGTTATGGACTGGGTCGTTTTGGCTTTAGGCCGATTGGGCTGTTGGCGGTTAGGATGTGGGCCGTTATGACCCGCATTTTCTGTCATCGAGTGCCTATGATTACCGCCGTTTACCGCTGGAGACTTCTCTTTAATAATCTTTACAAGTCAACTATATCGTATATATACGACACGGACTCGGTGTCCGCCATATTTCGATAAAGTTATTTTAAAGAATTAACTTGCCATTCGTGCCAAAGCCAGACTACTATACAGTATCGCACAACGACTGTGCTTTAGATGCGAGCACGAAGTAATGCGAGCATTCAAATTCAAACCACTACTTCCGCAGACATGTTTTGGTTGACACACGGTTCCCGACCTGTCGCGATTGATACTATTGGAGACACAGGGGACCATTTCGTGAGTCTACATGGTCTAAAAAGTGAAAAAAATGATGACTTTAGACCATGTAGACCCACGAAATGACACCCTGTGATTGAAGATCTCTCCGTGTGCGTTGGTTACCGGTCCATTTGACGTGTATAGGATGATTGATAATGATATATGTAGCCAGAAAGATCAATACGTTCAACTTGTGTTAATATTTTGAGGAAAAATAGATGCCCGCTCACCAGAAGATATAATTTCTTTGATAAATGAGATAGAGAGTGCTTATGGAAATCGGCGGTCAAATAATCTTTCAAAGATAAACACAACGAATGCACCCACGTAGTGATTTGGGTAGAAAATACGTATTCCCCAATCTACGTGCATTAAGACTTGTTTCAGACATTCAGACAAGGCCCAATTTAGGCGCATCACTTCATCCATTATGGAGGACGATCAACGCCAAAATTGCATCATGCTTTGTGGCATTTCAGTTTGCTTCATGATAAATGCATCCTGCATTGTGGTATTGAAGTTTGCTAAACGATTATTGCATGTCAAGATGGGAGTCCTTCTTTCATTGAAGTTTCTTCAATGACACATGTCCCAACGACACACGACCCGATGCGGTAAGCCCATAGCATCAAGCATAAAGCCGAACGCCGGAGGCATTATGCACTTCAGCCGAACTTTCTAAAATGGCTACACTATCCCACCTTCCATATTTCATTATACAGTCAAAACTGTCTCAGCGACCGTCCCTTAATAGCGACTTCCTGTCTTATGTGACCCTAATATTTCCCCCAACGCATTTTCCTATTTATTGAGACTGGGGATAGCGACCTGCCTGTGTTACCTGACTAACGACCGTAAATCGCCGCTCCCGAAATCCTAATCCGCTAATTAATGTGCCTGTTTGTAGCGACCCTGTAATTGCGGGTCATTATCGAGTTTTAACTATTTTGTCATGAATATTCAGTAGGTATTTAAATTTTGAATAAACATAGAACAGGGGAAGGGTTGAAAATAAATTAAGATATGAATAATAATAACTCATGAAGGTGTAATGAAAATATCTGAAATTTTGAACATTGATTCGAAAGACTATTTAACGAGGGTAGCTCAATTAGTCATAATGACTAATCTACCTTGAGGCCCTCAAAACAAGCATTTCATTCAAAATACAAAACAGTAAAACACTAATCTATATACACAAGAAATCAATGTTCAGAAATTCAGTAATGTTGCGTCTGGATAATTAATAAATGTTGTCTGCTTCAATTTGTAGATTTATTCTTTATGGACACGCATTTGGATCCTGATAAAACTCCGAGTAAAATGGCGTCTAATCTGGATCCAATCTGTTATCATAGTTTTGATTTGCCACTAGCATCCAAATAGTTAATATAAAGCTATATAAATAATATATTAAGCACATACAAATGAAATGCATAAATGACATCTGACCCCGATTAAGGTGGATGAATGCACGCGCTTTTAAAATCGCATATTTGTGACGTCATTTACTCACGCTGTCATTATTATAAATACGAGAAAATATTTTTGCTCAATACTAGTTAATCTAAAATGACCTCTGCTTCAAATTTTGAAAAATGCAGATAGAGAGTAAACTAATTGAACCTGATTAGACTTTGAGTTATTAACGATATAGGTTAATATATTCTTTCTAAAATTCAACCAATTTGCCCAGGGAGAGGGTATACATACTTTTGGGCATGCCCTTATTTAGATTTAGATTGTTATAATATAACAATGTAAATCTAAATAAGGGCATGCCCAAAAGTATGTATTAGAAATCTATGTTTTTGTATAATGAAAAAATTATGTTTTCATTTACATTTTCTTAAATTTTCTTCACTTGAGGTCCTCTACAAAAGTTAAATAAATTATGCCCCTTGTGTCAAAATTGATTCACCCCAGGGCCGGCTAGTTTTCTATGGAAACACATATAGTGAAAACTTTGAAATATTCTCTTCTGATTGTCTGGTGAGCGATGTCAGGGCCTTTCAGACCCTCTTGTTATTATTATACTTCTCCCAGCATTAATTACCCCCCCCCCCCCAAACACACACACACACACGCACACACACACACTCTCTCTCTTATGCAATGGATCAGTAACCCTTCTATTTGTGTTTTTTGAAATCCTTCTATTTCTATGTCTTCAGCGTTTTCCTTCTTTACCTATATATTCGGCAAATCACTTCAGCATTTTAGTTAGAGCTGACTAGAGTACGACAAAAGCCGGGGCGAAGTTGGAACAACGAACCACGCATCAATCATCAAGCACCACGCATCAAGCGCTATAGAGCAAATAATACAAAGAATATATGCCCCAAAGAAGTTTAAACAATGAAACACATTATTTGACGTTATTATAATCAATATATAAGTTTACAGAAGGTCAAATGTCGGATCGAGGAAGAAACTTCAAAGAAAGAAGAAAGCACATCGTGACATGCAATAATCATTTAGCATAATGCATTTAACATGAAGCAAATTGAAATGCCACAAAGCATGATGCAATTTTGGCGTTGATCGTCCTCCATAATCCATTGTTTAATCTTAACCCTTTCCCTCATATTAACGTGTTTTCACGCATTTGCAAACAGAGTAGACCCAGATCAGACGGCTCCTAGAGGAGCAGTCTGATCAGGGTCTGCTCTGTTTGCTAATAAAATTTGATAGATCTGTTTATTTACTTTCTAAAATGTCTACAATGTTCTACCTTCCATATTTCTTTATAGCTATTATGTTAATGAATATTCAGTAGGTATTGAAATTTGGCCTAAATACAGAACAGGGAAAGGGTTAAATTGAGTCTTATCAACATCATATATACAGATATAGATCTGCATGATGTTAGTAGCTATACCCCGTTAATTCTAATTCTAAATAGATGGTCTAGGTTGGCAGACAGATGAGCATTCTAGGGACAATCCTGTGGTATTTTCTTTTGAAAAAGACAGCATGCCATCGAAGCTATGGATGAGTTGTACAGGTCGACGAACACTGTCTATTCCATCTTCCTATAAGGAATGCTGGGGAACTAAACGTCTAAAATGTCTAGTCTAATCGATACAGGTCGAACGGAATATAGATCTCATTTGTATTATAAATAAGATAAATCATATTTCTTAAATTCTTACCTCGGTTTCCCAATCCATCCTTAAAATCATGTCAATGACTCTCGCTTATACATGTACTAATCCGACACATGCAACATTTTGTACACAACTGATTATGACGTCACTTTGTGGTGTTTTTTTCCTGACGTCATTTTCTATAGATATGAGTCTGCCTAAAGGCCATTTTGTATTGAAAAGTTCCGAGGTCTGCCAAAGGTGTAGAAGATATTATTGAAAAAATTAGGCAGACTGCGGATGATATATATTCTTACAAAATATTTAAAAAAAATTTTTTTTATTAAATCGAGCTTAATTGGGTGATTTGAATACAGAATATGTTCAAAGTTTACGAAAATCTAAAAGTTGAATTTCGTCTGCCTATTGCCTGTTTTAAGGGGGAGTCTGCCTATGGCTGAAAGTAGATTATTATATATATATATATATATATATATATATATATATATGATTGCTCTTCGAGACGATTCTAAAGAGTGGTCACAGTGTAGGGTTTGGTGGAGAAATGATTTTTTTGTATTTGAATTCACAATTTTATCTAAAGCTATGCTGTAGAGAAAAATATACAAACATTCTCCACAGTTTTAAATACATGTAGTTATAGTTTTTGTGGAATTATTGCCCTTTAATTTTAAATCTCGTGATACTACAAGTTGTTTTTCTTTTTCTTAAGAAGTCCAGATAAAATGTGTAAATCAAAATACTTTCAAGAAAAGCTCCTTTATTTCTTCAACAAACCCTATGTTGTGGTCTCTCTTTAGAATCATCTCGAAGAGACGATTCTAAAGAGTGGTCACAGTATAGAGTTTGGTGGAGAAATGAAGTTTTTTGTATTTGGATTCACACCAGTATCTGTAGTTCTGTTGTATTTAGAGAAAAGAAACTTATACAAACATTCTCCACAGTTTTAAACAGTTTATAGTTTTCATGTACATGTAGTTGCTGCTCTTTGTCCATCTGGAGTCCAAAATGCTTTTTAGATTTCTAAAAAACTAACAGTTTGATGTAAAAACATTGTTAATACAAGATAATTATATAAACATTGTTAAGGTTATAGTTTTTATGGAATTATTTGTCTTTAATTTTAAATCTTGGGATACTACAAGCTGTTTATGTGTAAGTCAAAACATTTTTAAGAAAATCTCCTTTATTTACCCAATAAACCCTAAGTTATGACCACTCTTTAGAATCGTCTTAAAGAGACGATTCTAAAGAGTGGTTACAGCATAGGGTATGTAGGAGAAATGACGACTTTAGTACGTGTATTTCAATATGCACTCTTACCTATGTTCACAGCATATGGTTCAGTGGAGAAATGAAGGCCTTTATCTATAGCTCTGTTACATCTTAATGACCATTGATGGAAGTCTATGAAATATGATAGGCAGCTTTTGGCCATATAGTCTTCAGGGAGCATCTTTTTATTATACTGATAAGTTTATGAAAAAAGAATTCAGGGACTGTCTTCAGGTATTTTAAGAATATGAAAGATGTTTCTTTCTCGTATACCATGCTTTTGTCTTATGTATTTAACCTTTAGCCTGCTGAGCAAACTTTGTTGGTCGAAAATGTCATCGACTTGAGTTGTCAATATTAGATTATCTTTTATAACTGCATAATTATGGGCAAAGGACATTTTAGAATAGGCAGAAACTGTAGAATCTGATCTATATTACACCTTAAGCAAGCAGAGCAGACTATGATCAGACGGCTCCTATAGGAACTGTCTGATCTAAGTCTACTCTGTTTGCAAAAGTGTGAAAAGGCATTTATATAGGGAAAGGGTTAACCATTTCCTCCATAGGCTATTTTAGATCCATCCACTTTGAAAAGGAGCATTAATTAGAGAAAAGGAAAAAATTAGAATTTTATAGTTTGAAACCATTGTGATACATAGAGCATTTGATCCTATAGGAGCAAGTGCTCTATTTATCACAATGTTTTCATAAAGTGACTTTTACAGTGGTGTAGAAAGGCATATTTATGGAGGAAAGGGTAAATCTTCTTTTCAACAGCACAGTCAGAGTATCAAACAGTTGAGATCCTGATGAGACATGGAGCTACGCAGTGTCTAATCTGCATCATCTTGTTTGCATAGATAATCCCTTATCTGCCCGCAGCAGGCTAAAGGTTATAGAAGTACATGTATAGATAAGAGTCATATTGATACATACACACCTATCATAATCCTGCACTTTCTGCAATTATCAGATTTAATTAACTGTAATCTTGTTATTTACCTATTTGTATTATTTTACAATTATTTGTATATGGATCATTTGTGCCATTTCTGAGATTTTTGTTAATTCAGCAAACTTTATGCTGTTTCATGCATTTCATACCTAGTCCTTTAACCCGAGTGTAGGACGACTGCCCCATAGGACGATTGTCCTAATATTGGCCATTGCCCCGTAGGATAATAGCCCCATAGGATTATTGCTCCGTAGGATGACTGCCCCTCAATATAAAAAATAGCATTATTTTGTAAAAAAAATAATATATAAGTAAAATTTTATAAATTATATGATGAAAATAAATTGGTAGAAACTTAGGTAGACCAATTGGAACTCTTGTGACGTTACGTTCTTTGTTGACGTCAATATGCGTAACGCCGTTACTGCGACGCCGTGATGTCAGCAGCGTTACTCAAATGCATGTTGTTTGTAAATAAATTGTCCGATATTTGAAAGTAATACATGTAATTATTCCGTAATAAATTTCTGACATTTTCATATAAAAAGCATGATCTTAACACACGCGGATTAAGAAAAAATAGTATTGATAAGACCAGAAAAGGCGGTTTCAAATCATGCTCTATTTCTGTCAATTAAATAAACATTCGATTTTCTTTATGTTTGATATGTGTTTAGAGTGACCTGTTGTGAATGTATGTGCAAGGTTTTAGAACTGCAGTTGATAAGACGCCATTCTGAAAAATAATATCGCAACCACAGTACGTTTCCGTCTGATGTCCGTTTACGACGTCAAACAGGGCGAGTTTGCGTGATTAGCAACATCTTGGGTCAAACTTTAAGAAATAATTTAAATGAATGTTCATAGTATATAATTGAAACCGATTTGTTATCGATACAAATAATATGTATTTATTGATACAAATAATATGTATTTATTACTTGTCGTTCATTTGTACATACTTTAAATACAAGCATTTCTAATGTCGATATCAAACTATCGTACTGTTGTACAAGATGTAATACGAACAGCGCGGAATCGACGTAGGAAATATTTTATAACGTTCATACTTTTTGACAGAATTTAACGAAATAAAGACGAGTACCCGCTCCAATGAACCATACATCGTTATATGTACAACTTGGTACAATATGTTGAATATTTTTTGTGTAAACTGGAACTGCGTATACTGACCTGTTTTTATCCTGGAAACTACGCATTTCCACTTTGTTCACACTCTATCTATCCTAATTTCCCGAACCGAACATTAAACAATGTACGGTTGATAGGTGTAGGCACGCGTCTTTTTTGGTCAAAATCCTTCATATAGATCTACTAAGAAAGTTATGAGCAAAAATGTTTAGAGATACTCGACGTCGATTCCGCGCTCAGAGTGACGTAAGCGTCACATCATGGCTAGACATTTTAGTTCCGCTATTAAGCACCAAAATATTGTTTGAACCTCCCGAAAATTATATCATTATGTTTATGGACACATGTACTTTTTATCTTCCAAATATATTTTTGTTTGGTTCAGGTACAATTTCACAAATTAAGAACGAAGATACACACTTTGGTAATTTGTCGACATTTTACCCATGTGTAACATAGTGGCTAGACATTTATATTCACGTTTTTCGCGTTACTCCAGTTACTAAATTTCTGGTTAACATATATCATTTTTAAGAATGTCAAATGTACTTTTACAACATATATAATACTTTAAAAAATCCTAATTTTGCTTTGAATACATCATAACACTCAACATGTCGGTGATTTTATTTCTAAAATCTCTCCTTTTCCTCATTGTTGATTTTATAGAATTGTAACTGTTCATGTACTATTTTATTGTCCGGATGTTGTAGCAACGTGAAGCTGAAACGACGAAACGTCATCTGGTGATTTTTGCCGGAAAAATATCCACACAGGCAACAATAAAATAGGATTTGAATATTGCAGACACCCGTTTTGTGTTACATCTCACCCGCGGAAAAATGACGACGTCGCCGATAGTTTTTCATTATAAAATTAACCGAGAAATATATAGAAAACGTAAAAATGTAATAGTCGGCAAGGTAGTGTTTAGCTCTTTCCGGCAATATAAATTTCATTTTGGTGCTGTAATTATTTGCAGAGATGTCATATATTTTATACGCAAAAATACGCGATTTTCAAAACTGACGTCAACATCGAACGCAACGTCTTGTATGTATTGTATTGACTCCAAATATTTGGACATATAAATCTAAAGAAATAGCATAGTCCCCATTAGAAAGTACACACTAAGAAAATCTTTGCACAACTTAAATGAAGAATTATTCAATCTTTTAATCCTTTTGCCTGCTTAGTGCCACCTAACTGGTATTTGCTAACAGTTTAGATCCTGATGTGGCGCTGAGTAACATCAAAAACATCAAATTATATTATATGCTATTATAAGATAAAAGAAAAAGCATACTAAAACTCTTTAGTTAGTATTTTTATAACCATGGGGGAGTTGTCCTATTTGGAAGTTTTCTTGTGGGGCAGTCGTCCAGGTGGCAATTGTCTGTAGGGTAATGGTCCTATGGGGCAATCATCCTATGGGGCAATTATCCGTACCACTTTAACCCTTTACCTGATAACCTGTGATAGGGATGTGTCTTTTGAGACACCTCTGCAAACAGGGTATTTATACACATCTGCAAATAGAGTAGACCCAGATCAGACAGCTCCTATAGGATCAGGGTCTACTCTGTTTGCTAATGGTATTTGATATATCTGTTTATATAGTTTCTGAAATGGCTACATTATTCCAGATTCCATATTTCATTATACATTGTAACTGTTTTGTCCATAAATATTCATTAGGTATTGAAATTTGGAATAAATATAGAACAGGGAAAGGGTTTCACCCTGCATTAAGCAGCCACCTGTGTTAAACGTCAATAATGATATGTAATTGAGTGTTCGAAGAATCGAGTTTTCACTGTTTATGAAATGCCAAACAATTTGGCATTTATCAGGATGCTAACAGTTTGACACTAGGATTGTATTTCTGAAAAAAACTTAGCAGGGACAGTCTGATGTAGGTCTAGTCTGTTGACATAGGCGTATCTCTGGACAAAAGGGTTAGTTCATATCAATATGTGTGTTCCCTCTGTCTCTCCGTTTATGTTTTTCTTTCCAGCTGTATTATACACTTACTTGTTAGGGAATTATGTTATGAAAGTGATGGTAACAAAGGCAATTATGTTGTGAAGCTGATGGTAACAGGACAAATGTCTTGATTTCTGTAACCTGTTACTCTATGAATATTCATGTAAGAAATGATGATGTCATGAATATTAAATTATTTAGTTATAATAGCAGATAGACACAATAATCTTTGGATTTAGGATCATATCTATATAAACTCATTCCTTCTGAGACTAATTTTAGACACAACCTCTTTGAATAAATCTACCGAAAAGGAGCATTAACTATAGAAAAGGAAAAAAATAGAATTTTGTAGTTTGAAACCATTGTGATAAATAGAGCTTATAGGAGCAAATGCTCTATTTATCACAATGGTTTCAAAATGTGATTTTACAGAGGCGCCAAAATGCATCACCAGGAGGGAATGTGTTAAATCATAAGCAAACAGAGTAGACCCTGTTCAGATTACTCCTACAGGAGCTGTCTGATCTGGGACTACCCTGTTTGCAAAGGTGTAGAAAGGTGCATTTATAAAGTAGGGGGTTAACCCTTTACTCCATGAATGTTTTATCAAAATTTATGCATGAAATTATGACACCATGAAATAACACATTATCCTCTAGCGACGCCTTTTTGCGCATCTTTAAAAGTCACTTTATGAAACCATTGTGATAAAATAGAGCAATTCTCTCTATTTATCACAATGGTTTCAAACTACAAAATTTTAAATTTTTCCTTTCCTCTAGTTAATGCTCCTTTTCGGTAGATACATTCAAAGAGGTTGAGTCTAAAATTAGCCTGGGAGTTAACTGATTTTTTTTCATGAAAAACATTTGAATTTTTATCCAGACTGAATCAGTAGAATTATATTATTTCATAAGCAGCAGATTAAACAATCCCTGTGTGTGTGCTATTATGATTATTCATGTACCATATATTCCTGATGTTTTTATGTCATATGAATATTCATCAGGTAAAGGGTTAGACCGGATTTTTGTTTTCTCTAATGAGAGTCTTTATTGTTAAACCAGTTATCGTCTTGTGTTGATGAGTGTGTTTATTGTGAAACCGGTTTTAGTCTTGCGTTAATTAGAGTGTATATTCTTAAAACCGGTTTTAGTCTTGCGTTAATTAGAGTGTATATTCTTAAAACCGGTTTTAGTCTTGCGTTAATGAGGGTGTATATTGTGAAATTAATTTTAGTCTTACATTTAGTGGACTTTTAATAAAGAAGAATTCAAGTGATTTTAGGCAGGTAACTGCTCAATGCAGAGTGAATGTCTTGCAGAAAGCTCTTTTTGGAGCTTTCTGCATGACTTTCACCCTGCTTAATATTAAGCTGCCTCCTGTCTTAAAGATTGGCATTGATACTAATTTGTATGTCCAGTTTGAATAAGTTTTTCTGTAAGCCATGCCATGACATAATGTTGCTTTAGGGTTTTTAGACTACGCAGATTAAACCTTTCCCTGTTCACTATTTATATAAGAAATACTGTCATCATGAATTTTATTAGCTGATCTTTTATAATGTTAACTTTTCAAGGAATGTTTGTAGTTTGAAACCATTGTGATAAATAGAGCTTTTGCTCCTATAGGAGCAAATGCTCTATTTATCACAATGGTTTCATAAAGTGGTTATTACAGAGGCGTAGAAAGGCGTATTTATGGAGGAAAGGGTAAAGTTATCATTTGCAAACAGTGTAGACCCATATCAGAGGGCCCTGCATTGTTTGTTTTTCAGAATCCTCTCACCAAATTCCTCTATACCCTTTCATACTGAATGAAATATACCTTTAAACAGTGATGGGCTATTCTACATTGAAAGGGTTAAGATTGTTATTGCTCTATCCGGTGATTTTTTGAATGTTTGTGTAGATGGGTTTTCCTTTTGTAGTTAACCCATTTCATCAAAGGTTACTTTTAGATTCTACCTCCCATTTCATCAAAGGTTATTTTTAGATTCTACCACTTTGAATAAGTCTACCGAAAAGGAGCATTTACTAGAGAAAAGGAAAAGTTTAGAATTGTGCAGTTTTGAAACCATTGTGATAAATAGAGCATTTGCTCCTATAGGAGCAAATGCTCTATTTATCACAATGGTTTCAGAAAGTGACCTGTATAAAGGTATCAAAATATGTAAATATGAGGGAATGGGTTGATGTATTTGTAAATATTAATTTGTATGAATTTAAAAGGAATCTTTCTGTCATGATGGCTCTTTTACAATGCAACATATTGCTTGTTAGCTAGTATGATTTTTTATGCCCTCCCGTTTGATAGGGGGGAAACCTCACTTAGATTTATCCTTGTCTGTCTGTCAGTCCGTCATACTTTTTATGCTCCACGAATTGAATTTCAGGGGAAGCATATAGTCTACACTTGTCCATTCATGTGGCATTCCATGTGTCAGTTCCACTCTCGTGAGTGCTATGAAACTTCATTGGAACCTTCTGTATTGATTCATGTGCATATGAGGCTTTTTATTAATTGGCTATATATATATTGTATATTTATGATACTATTTTGTCTGTGTGAAGTCTTAGCAACTAATAATAAGAATTGAACTTACTCTTTCCTTCATATAAACACCTTTTCATGCATTTGCACACAGAGTAAATCCAGATCGGACGGCTTCTGTAGGAGCCATCTGATCAGGGCCTGCTCTATTAGCTTATCTGATTCTGCAGTTTCTGACGTAGCTAAAATGACCTGCGTTCATATTCCAGTATAAACAAATTATGTCATTATTTCTGCCATGAATATTGAACAGGTAAAGGGTTAACATTATGGGAATATTCAGTATCAAAGGAAGTTGTGCACCAGCACATGCATGTTTCAGTAGCTCCAAGGTCACGCTTAGAAGTACCATTTCAAAAACAGTGACCTTTTTGTGTCTTCTCCCTATCTCCCATACTCTTTGATGGACAACTGATGATCGCCATTAGATGATGATCAGTTAACCATCTCTGTTTTGATTGAATGATGACCCTTTGATTAAACCTATATTGAATATAGGTATATCCGTATACAGTAAAACCTCTCTATAACGACCACTAAATTACATCAAATAATTTGTGTTAAAGGCAGGTGGATGCTTAAAGCAAGGTGAAAGTAAAACAGAACGCTCCTATAGGAGCATTTTGTTTCACTTTCCCCTTGCTTTAAGCAACCACCTGCCCAAAATACCAACTAATTAACACAAATCAGTGGTCGTTATAGAGAGGTTTTACTGTACTTGTATTTGGTATTCTCTTCTCCGAGCAAGATATCGGTCGCATTTGCATTGGTACTACTGCATATGGTATAATCATAAAATCATCATTAGAAGATGTAGACTTATCCATTTCAGAGCAAGATCTCAGTCTCATTTGCATTGGCACTACTGCATATGGTATAATCACAAAACCATCATTAGAAGATGCAGACCTATCCATTTTAGAGTAAGATCTCAGTCTCATTAGTATTACAGCATATGGTAGAATTACAAAACGATAGTAAATTACTTTTAGAGTTACTTTCATTGAATTTTTATGTTTTTGGTATGTCTGTCGGTTTGTCCCCAACTTTGACATTGGCAATAATTTTGTAGCCATTACATATGCATGTACATACTTCAAACTTGGCATGCATGTGCAACTTATGGAGGAAAACATTTTTAGGTGTTACTTATTAAGGTCAAGGTAATACATCAAGGTCAAAGGTCAAATTATGGGTCAAATTTAGATTTGCGATAACTTTGTCGCCATTCAACATATATACTCTAGACTTGGTATGCATATGTAACTTATGGAGGCGAACATTTTTAGTTGTGACTTATTAAGATCAAGGTCAAAGGTCATGTCTGGGGCATAGTGTTGCACAGACACATCTTGTTTAACTCTGAATTATTTCCCTTGGTTAAATGTAACCCATTCCCTCATAAGCTATTTTAGATCTAACCTCTTTAAATAAATATACCAAGAAGGAGCATAAAGTACTACAGAAAAGGAAAACGATAGAATTGTGTAGTTCTGAAACCATTGTGATAAATAGAGTATTTGCTACACAGGAGCAAATGCTCTTTTTATCATAATGGTTTCAAAAAGTGACTTTTACAGAGGCATTAAATGGTGTCAATATGAGGGAATGGGTTTAATTGCTGTTCTTGTGACAGAGCAGTTTGAGGAGCATCTACCAGTTCTACTGGCTCATTGTCTTTGGCATTTGCTGAGGGGGCACAGATATGTGTGAATGAAACATTTTAAGAATAGCTCCTTTATTTCTCCACCAAACCTCATGTGACCAGTCTGTAGAATCATCATGGTTTGGTGGAAGAAATGACGATTTTATTATTTGAATATGCATACCTGTGTTTATCTGTAGCTCTGCTCATTTACAAGTAACTCTATTTTACCAAGACTACACTATGTGACTTATTGATCTTGAGTATACAATTTGACCTATTGACCTTGAGTATACTATTTGACATAGAGTCTTGAAACGTTGTAGGATGGTTTTATTGTTTATTGTGTGAACATGCATAATTTGTGAATATGCACTCGGCCTCTGATATAAATGCCTGCTGTAAATTTGCTTTTAATGTTGCTTATGTAGCGGTCAAAGTTATTATCTATATATTTCCTTTGTATGACTGCATGTGATATATAATATGATACTGAATAGCTGATATATACAGCTGTCAGTGTAAGGATCAAGTTAGATAGATAGAGATTGACTTGGTAACCTTATATTTACTGTAAATACTGCACTTGTCATGCTTCAGGTCAACCCTTTCCCTCATATAAACATGTTTTCACGCATTTTCAAACAGAGTAGACCCAGATCAGACGGCTCCTAGAGGAGCCGTTTGATCAGGGTCTGCTCTGTTTGCTAATAGAATTTGATAGATCTGTTTCTTTGCCTTCTAAAATGTCTACAATGTCTCACCTTCCGTATTTCTTTATAACTATTTTGTTAATGAATATTCAGAACGTATTGAAATTTAGAATAAATATAGAACAGGGAAAGGGTTAACCCTTGCAGGCTGGAAATTAGTCAAAATAGTCCTTTGCAAACAGTGTAGACCTTTCTAAAGGAGTTCTCTCATCAGGGTTTACACTGTTTACAATGCTGATACGCCTTTTTCTGTCTTTGCAAACAGAGTAGACCCAGATCAGATGGCTCCTGTTGGAGCTGTCTGCTCTGTTTGCTTATGGCATGAAATAGATCTGATTGTCCGGTTTTTGTCAAAGCAAAACATTCCCTTGAAACTTTTACAATATGAAAGTTTCAGCTAATAAATATTCATGATGTGATTTTTTTCTTCCATGAATATTAAACATGGATATGGTTAAGAAGCTGGTACTCCAGATCAGGTCCTACCCTTTGATATGAATGCCTGCCTTGAAATAGCTTTTAACATTGCTTGGGTTGCAGTCAAAGTTGTTTTATCCAGTCACCAGGCTTCTCTAGTGACATAATAAAGGGGGTGCAAATAAACTTAGGTTTATTAGGTTACTTCCGGTAGTGGAAGGTTTATTAGGTTAGTAGATAGGCGTAATGATTCTATAACCATGGAACTATTTTAGTTTTCTGTAAATATTCATAAACATGTTGATGGAATAGATCTAACAGATCTATTTGGTCACCAGAAGAATTATTCAAATGAGAAAAAAATAAAAAATAATTGGCTACAGCTGGATTCGAACCCGCGCCTGATCCTACAAAACCTAATTCTAATCTCTCTAGAGACGTCGCCCTTACCGATTACGCCACTGAGGCCAAATACAAAATGGCGTTGATTTATCACTTTTATTAATTTAATCCACCGCTGGCAAAACCCGTTTTTGATAAAATCAAACCTGGAAGCAAAGATTGACAGATAAATAGTGAATATTTTCTTTTCACTCTCATGATTATTTGATTGATAAACTCTTACAGGGGCGGTGATAGTCATAAACCTAAATATAGCCTGTTCAGTTCCATCGATTTCTGAGTGACGTTAGGTAGAATCTAAAAATAGAAACCGAGACTACGTAACTCGAATTTGACCAAAGAATATAGATCATGTCTGTTTGAAATAACTTATCGACCCTCGATTCAAATCATCTTATTTTTCAAATTCAACCACGTTTCCCTTCTAGTAATACAAGTATCGAAACTATATTCCCCTGCGGTAGCTCATTAGATCTATTTACGTCTAAATAGAAGTGAAAAGGGAGGGATCCGTTGATCGAAAAACTGCATTTTCAATGTAAATTATTTCAAGAGTGTTATGAGTCTATAAAAAAGACATTTAACTATATTGACTGGATAAATCGAATAATAGGTTAGTGCCGTAGATGGGACGCCTTTATCCGACTCGGAGAGAAAACAGTTGAGGCTCGGCAAGCCTCGCCTCAACGTTTTCTCCCCTCGTCGGATAAAGCGTCCTATCTACGGCACTAACCTATTATTCTCTATATGTACAATATTTTGGATGGGTGATAATGTGTGTTAGGAGTGCAATACTTGGCATGCAATGTTTACTACTGTACAGTAAAACCCTCTTAACCCATTCCTCCATTGGCTATTTTTAGACCCAAGAGAAAAATCTCTGAATAAATCTACCGAAAAGAAGCATTAACTACAGAAAAGGAAAGTTTGAGAATATTGTAGTTTGAAACTATTGTGATAAATAGAGCATTTGCTCCTATATGAGCAAATGCTCTATTTATCACACTGGTTTCAATAGGTGACTTTTGCAGAGGCGTCAATATGAGGGAATTGGTTAACCAGATTTTTTTTTTTGTATAAATATTGGTCCTGAAGACAAGTAGCAGCTTAATGCAGGGTGAAAGTCACGCAGAAAGCTCCTTTCTGTTGAGCTTTCTGCATGACTTTCACCCTGCATTAAGCAGTCACCTGCCAAAAAGTATCAAAATGCTTCTCAACTAGAAATCCAGCTCAAGGGTTTTACTGTAGTAGCTGATATTAACATGTACCATAAGATTGCCTTTAAGGTCAGTGTCACTGTTACAAAAAAACAAACAAACAAATAAAATAATAAAATAAGTATAAAATTTCCAGTGGCCTAGATCTTGATGTCCTTAACCTTTTACTTCATAAATATGTCTTTAGCACATAGAGTAGACCCAGAGCAGACAGCCCTTGTAGGAACTGTCACATCGGGGTGTGCTTAGTTGTGTTATTATATTGATCTGATTCTGTCGTTTCTGCAGTGGCAAAGAAGTCTGTGTTTATTGGCCATTATAAAAATCAATCTTAAGTAATATTCATGAAGTCATTATTTTTTAAGCAAACAGAGCAGACACTGATCAATCAGCTTCTACAGGAGCTGTCTGATTTAGGTCAAATCTGTTTACAAACGTGTTTCTATGGTGTAAAGGGTTAAGAATCTGTTTGCAACAACTTCCACTGTAACCCCTCAAAGTGTAGTGTCTACACGATTTCAGATGCTTAAAACAATTTTGATATTTAATTTGTAAATAATGTTTGAGTTCAGTTACTGAAGAACGATTGAGTTCTGTGCTTTCCTTCATGTTTATCAGCACCCTGGCAAAACATTTGACTCTACATTAGAACCTGTCCTAAGTGACCATTTTTATCGAAAATAAGCATCTTTAAAAACGGGTACATGTAATTGCTTAATGCAGGTCAGAAGTAATGGTGAAAGCTCCTATAGGAGCTTTCACCATTACTTTTGACCTACATTAATTTAAGCTACCACCTGCCTTACAGTCCCATAATTAGAACTCTTTTTGATGGCCACTTAAAACAGGTTCTGTAGTAAATGAAAATAGTCCCATGGGTCTAGATCTGGTGAATCGGCTGGATGTTCAAGCACAGTAACCTTTTTTTGTCGTTTGGAAACTTTATTTCACAATATCTGTCTTGAGTAAACATGTATTGTCATGTAAGAGTAGATACATTTCCAGCTACATGTACTTGATGACTGACATTTTAACCTTTTACCTGTTCAATATTCATGTAAGAAATGAGATAATGACATTGTGAATATTTATAAGCTAAAATTTTATAACGATACATGAAAACATAATTTTTCTTACACTGGCAGAAACTGTACAATCTGACCTTTATTATTCTATCTATATTTTATCTATAATCTAACCCATTCCTCCATAGGCTATTTTTAGACCAAACCTCTTTGAATGAATCTACTGAAAAGGAGGATTTATTAGAGAAAAGGAAAATGTTATAATTATGTAGCATAGAAACCATTGTGATAAATAGAGCATTTGCTCCTATGGAGCAAATGCTCTATTTATCACAATGGTTTCAAGAAGTGACTATTACAGAAGCATAGAAAGGCGTATTTATGGAGGAAAGGGCTATATAATTTCACAATCAAATAGAGCAAATGCTTATCAGACATCTCCTATTTATAAGAGCCATTTCATGAGGACCTGCTCTGTTTGTTTTTTACATGATATAGATTAGATTCTACAGCAAATATTTCCTTGAAAGGTTTATATTATACAACTTCAGCTAATAATTATTCATGATGTCATTATTTGAATGAATACCGAACAGGGAAAGGGTTAAAACAGAGAGAAAATTACATGTGATCTTTTGATAAATCTGGTAGTACAACACGATATAGTGCACATTTTACCTTTTTCGTGATAATTCTGCCTTTTGAAGCCCTTGCAAATAGAGTAGACCCAGATCAGACAGCTGCTGCAGGAGCTCTCAGATCAAGGTCTGTTCTTTTTATGCCCGGGTTGGGATGGGGATAGGTGGGAGGCATATTGCTCTGTCTGTTGGTTTGTGTCCAACTTTAACGTGGGCGATAATTTTGTAGCCATTTCACAAACATACTTATAAAGGTCGATTTTACACATCAAGGTCAAATCAGAGGGCAGAGTGTTTCACAAACACATCTTGTTGTACTTATAAACATGTTACAAATCTGATTTTCACCTGTTTAGCATACATGTATTTTAATACAAGAAGCATGAATTGGTAATATGAATAATTGAGTTTTTGAGAATATTCGTCATTTTACCCTTTCCCTCGTATAAGAAAAGTGCCTTTTCACGCATCTGCAAATAGAGTAGACCCAGATCAAACGGTTCTTATAGGAGTCGCGTGATCATTATCTACTGTTTGCTTTTGCCATACATGGTATAGATCTGATTCTACAGTTCTTGTCAAAGCAAAAAAAATCCCTTGAAACGTATATAAATTGAGCTAAAAATGTTTATGTACATAAATACTGAACAGGGAAAGGGTTAAAGGGCTCAAGCAGGCTTTAATGTGTTGCCGTTTCCTGTGATAATAGAATCTCCCATTAATGATGATTTTTAAAAATCTTTTTCTTCAACTCATTCCCTCCTAGACTATTTTTAGACTCAATCTCTTTGAATAAATCTACCGAAAAGGAGCATAAACTAGAGAAAAGGAACTTTTTAGAATTTTGTTGTTTGAAACCATTGTGATAAATAGAGAATTTGCTCCTATAGGAGCGAATTCTCTATTTATCTCAGTGGTTTCACAAAGTGACTTTTACAGAGACGCCAATATGAGGGAATGTGTTAAACTCACTGACGTAATAATTGGCACCCACCAATGCTCATGTCATATTACTGTGGTCAAGCTGTTTAACCCATTTCCTCATGCAATGCTTTTTCATGTCTGCAAATAGTGCAGACCAAGATCAGCGGGAGCCATCTGATCAAGGTCTACTCTGTTTTGCTTATGAAATTACATGAATCTGATTCTACAGTCACAGCAAAATACCTTACATGAATATTCATGAAGGAAAGGGTTAGGCTCGCGGATTTATAATATGACAATTGTACCAATGTTCTTGTCATATTATTGCAGTCAACTTGTTTAATGAAAACGGTTATCAGCCCATAAGTATCATTCTCAATTGACTATAGCTTTTAGCTTATGTTGAGCAAGACAATTTGATAAAAAATATATAAATTGAAAACCAAATACATGTACAGTAGAACCTGTCTTAAGCATCCGTTCATTTATTGAACATACTACATGTAGTCTTGAAAAGCAGGTGGTTGCTTAATGCAGGGCAAAAGTAATGCAGAAAGCTCTTATGGAAACTTTCTGCATTACTTTTGACCTGCATTATGCTACCACTTGCCTTAAAGACCCATAATTAGACCGCTTTTTGATGGCCACTTAAGACAGTTTCTATTGTATATGGTATTTAACTCTTTGAATGTTGAATACAGATTGACTGAAGTTTGAAGAGAATGTAGCCCCAGGTTTGAGGACCCTTTGCAGGACCCTAAACAAATCTTTGATTTATGATGAGATATCCAGTTACATTGTGTCTGGTCTGCATCTAAATTGTTTACATTTATTTAGGGGTTTTATGGATAGCTGTGAAGAGTTTATACAGTAAAACCTCTCTGAACTAGAATTCTAGTAGAGAAGTATAATAGATGCTTTTAGGCAAATGGATGTTTAATACAGGGTGAAGTCATACAGAAAGCTCCTAGAGGAGCTTTCTGTATGACTTTCACCCTGCACTAAGCTGCCACCTGTCTCCAAGACATATGTTTATACTTAATTTAATGTCCGGTTTAAAGAGGTTTGCTGTATATCCTTTTTACATACATGTAATTCTTGTTCCAACAGCCTTGTTGTAGCTTAATGCAGGATGAAAGTTATGCAGCAAGGTCCTACAGGAGCATATCCTTTTACTCCATTAATATATGTTTTTCTATGCCTTTGCAAACAGAGTAGACCTAGATCAGACAGCTCCTGTAGGAGCCGTCTGTTTGGGTCTGTTCTGTTTGCTTATGATATAGATATGATACTACAGTATCTGCTTTGGCCAAAATCGCATGTGTTCATGTGCCATTATAAAAAAGATCTAATTAATATTCATGATGTTTTTTATTTCTTACATGAATGTTCATGGAGTAAAAGGACATTTAAGCTCCACATGTAAACTATGTAGTATCCGATCTGTGGGTTGCTTTGCGTCCTCTGATTAAGGTCTTTGCCTTCAGTGATTCAAAATGACCATTAATCCTTTCTTAATATTGAAAGGGTTTAGAACAAAGAGTATTGGATAAGAATAAAATCCAGATAAAGTACTTGTGAACTATTCAGCATACAAAGGGTTAAAACAAATTGTCACACATCATGTTATGTTGCACTTAATCCCTTTACTCCATAAATACGCCTATATACGCCTTTGCAAACAGAGTTGACCCAGATCTGACGGCTCCTATAGGAGCCGTCTGATCAGGATCTTCTTTGTTTGCTTATGATTTAATGTAGATATGATTCTACAGTTTCTGACATGGCCAAAAATGAATTCCTGTATCCATGTGCTAGTAAAAAAAATTAATGCAATTAATATTCTTGACATCATTATTTCTTATATGAATATTCATGGAGGAAAGGGTTAATGTTATGTGTATTGCTTAGATAAGTATATAAGGCTAAATAAAGTAATAATCTATTGTGTATGTGTTTTT
This sequence comes from Azorinus chamasolen, assembly GCA_963576725.1. NCBI lineage: Eukaryota > Metazoa > Mollusca > Bivalvia > Cardiida > Solecurtidae > Azorinus > Azorinus chamasolen. The sequence continues at coordinate 57,917,096 of OY755249.1, forward strand.
ATCATTATCCTTCCAACTGGGATGTGTTCAAATAGCAATACATGCATTTCTAAATGTAAATACTAAGAATTTCAACCTAAATTTATTTTGTTTTTCAGAATTTGTTGATAAAATTTCACAAGGAAACTATGACATAATGAATATTAATTAATTATTCTTATAATGTTATATGGACAAAGGATGATTTGTTTATGGCAGAAACTAGAATCAGATCGGTGTAATTTCATTAGCAAACAGAGCAGATTCTGATCAGACAGCGGGTCTATATTATCACTATCCCCTGCCAAACATGGAGGGATATAGTTCTGGCGTTGTCTGTGTGTCTGTTCGTCAAGGACTCATATCTCAGAAATGGTTTGAAGTTTTTCTTTGAAACTTTGTGTAAATGTTTAGTACCATAAAGGAATGGAGTTATAGCCATTTGTTTGTGAAAAATTAACAGTTTTGTCTGTCCAGAGCCATATCTAAAAAACTATTGAGTTTTTCTATGAAACTTTATGTAAATGTAGCAAGCATTATTTGTATTGACCTTGGAACACAAGATTTAAGCTCTTTATTTGCCAAAAATATAATGTTTTTGCCTATCTAGAGCCATTTCTCAGAAACTATTTTTAAGCTTTTTGAAACTTTGTGTAAATGTTTAGTACCATAAAGGAATGGGGCCTGCTGGTATTACTGACATTGACCTTGGAACACAAGAGTTATGTCCCTTTATCTGACAAAAATGTAACCTTTTTGCCTGTCCGGAGCAATTTCTCAGAAACTGTTCGGGATTTTTCTATGAAACTGTGTAAATGTTTAAAATGCATAAGGATGCAAGTATCATTGATATTGACCTTGGAACACCAGAGTTATAGCCCTCTGATTGCCAAAAATGTGACATTTTTGGCCGTCCAGGGCCATTTCGCTGAAACTGTTTGGTGTTTTTCTATGAAACCTTGTGTAAATACTAAGTAGCAAAAGGACATGCAACCCTGCATGTAGCATTGATACTGACCTTGGTACACCAGAGTTATTGTACTTTGCGAAAAACTAAAACCTGTCATATCTCAGAAACGTTCTGGAATTTTTCATTGAAACTTTATGTAAATGTTTGGTACTATACAACAAAAGTGTTCAAAGGAACACATGTGTCACCTTTTGGGAGAAGTGTTAGAGTAAAAAAAGAAGAAAGTGTGATGGACAGACAAATGGATGGACAACTGAAAAGTGATCCCTATGAGACACACTGCCTCTCGGCAGGTGACACAAAAATGTGGCCCTGCAAGTATAGCTTACATTTACCTTGGAATACTACAGGATCTTACTTTGTAAAAAATTAACCATTTTGTCCATCTGATCAATAACTGAGGCCAGCACTTGTTTTGTGGGGATATCAATACAGCAAATAACTGTGTCGGGTAACGGGTTAATATATTTTTAATCTGTCTAGTATGATTCTTGACATTTTTGAATATGGATATTTTTGTAGCAGAAAATGACGCCATATTATCTAATTATTCCGATTCTCCAAGGTAACATATTTTAGAAATTATTTACTGTTTAACTCTGCCTGACTGACCATTATGATTTTTATACGCCCACCTAATAAAGGTGGTCGTATATTGTCGTGGCCCTGTCCGTCCGTCCGTTTGTTCGTTCGTTTGTTTGTTCGTTCGTTCGTTCGTTCGTCCGTCAACATTTTGTTTGTCCGCTGTTTTCTGGGAAACTATTTGACAGATATTAATGAAACTTCACACAAATGTTAAATGCATCAAGATCTGAAGCTGAGTTGATTCTGAGGTTCATTTGATCTTTCATTTCAGAGTTGTGGCCCTTGTCCTTAAAAAATATGCAAATAGTTTGTCCGCTGTTTTCTGGGAAAACTATTTGAGAGATATTAATGAAACTTCACACAAATGTTAAATGCATCAAGATCTGAAGCTGAGTCGATTCTGAGGTTCATTTGATTTGTCGTTTCGGAGTTATGGCCCTTTTACTTAAAAAATAATGCAAATACATGCAAATAGTTTGTCCGCTGTTTACTGGGAAAACTATTTGACAGATATTAAAGAAACGTCACACAAATGTTTAATGCATCAAAATCTGAAGCTGAGTTGATTCTGAGGTTCATTTGATTTGTCGTTTCAGAGTTGTGGCCCTTGTCCTTAAAAAATATGCAAATAGTTTGTCCGCTGTTTTCTGGGAAAACTATTTGACAGATATTAATGAAACTTCACACAAATGTTTAATGCATCAAGGTCTGAAGCTAAGTTGATTCTGAGGTTCATTTGATTTGTCGTTTCGGAGTTGTGGCCCTTGTCCTTAAAAAATAGCAAATAGTTTGTCCGCTGTTTTCTGGGAAAACTATTTGAGAGATATTAATGAAACTTCACACAAATGTTTAATGCATCAAGATCTGAAGCTGAGTCGATTCTGAGGTTCATTTGATTTGTCGTTTTGGAGTTATTGCCCTTTTACTTAAAAAATAATGCAAATAGTTTGTCCGCTGTTTTCTGGGAAAACTATTTGACAGATATTAATGAAACTTCACACAAATGTTTAATGCATCAAGATCTGAAACTGAATTGATTCTGAGGATCATTTGATTTTTCGTTTCAGAGTTATTGTCCTTGTCCTTAAAAAATAATGCAAATAGTTTGTCCACTGTTTTCTGGGAAAACTATTTGAGAGATATTAATGAAACTTCACAAAAATGTTTAATGCATCAAGATCTGATGCTGAGTTGATTTTGAGGTTTATTTGATTTTTCGTTTCGGAGTTATTGCCCTTTTACTTAAAAAATGCAAATATATGCAAATAGTTTGTCCGCTGTTTTCTGGCAAAACTGTTTGACAGATATTAATGAAACTTCATACACATGTTTAATGCATCAAGACCTAAAGCTAAGTCGAGTCTGAGGATCATTTGATTAAATATTTCGGAGTTATGGCCTTTGCATTTAAAAAAGTAATGCAAATCTATGCAAGTATGAGGATGGCCATAACTTTTTCATTTGAAATGATATTTACATCAAATTTTTATATGGTTAAACCTTAATGTGAATTTTCACATATATTGCGGGGGTTTTGATATGTCATTTTATTCTAAAGTTATGGTCCTTGAACTTCGTGTGTTCGTTGCTTTGTTAGTCGGTAAACTTTTAGTTTGTCTGTTGTTTTCTGGGAAAACTATTAAAATGATATAAATGAAACTCAACAACTTAACACAAATGTTTTAAGCAACAAAATTTGAAGCTGAGTTTATTTTGAGGTTCATTCAGTTTGTCTTTACAGAGTTATGGCCGTTGCACTTTACAAAAATCTGCAAAAATGAGGATTAGCTGTAACTTTTTTATTTAATAAGATATTCACTTCATTTTTTAAAAAAATAGTATCACCTTAATATGGAAATCAAGATCTGAAGCACAGATTAGAAAATGTCAACACTTATAAGGCATGTTGAATCAGAGAAAGTTTGCAAGTGGGCGTATTATGTACCGTATGCGGTACTCTTGTTTATTAGTTTAGTTCTTGTATAAAAACAATATAAAGTACAGGAAATTATTGCTATGGCAAACAGTTGAGGATCACATCTGTGACATGATAAACAGAACAGACCCGTATCAGACAGTTCTCAGAGCTTTCTGCATGATTCTCACCTGCATTACGAGGCCACCTGCCTAAAAAGATCTAAATTGTTCTTTAGTAAACTTCTGGTTTAACCCTTTCCCTGTTTTCAATATCCATGTAAGAAATAATGACAACATGAATATTTATTAGCTCAATTTTTATAATGTAAAGTTTTTCAAGGGTTGGGGTTTTTTTTTGCTTCGACAAAAGCTGTAGAATCAAATCTATAGCATGTCAAAAGCAAATGTGAGAAAAAGGCGTTTATATGATGGAAAGGGTCAAAGGGACGTTACTGTACAAACAAGAAGGGGTTTGGCTGAGAAAAGAGATACAGATATCAGACAGAGCTACAGATAAAGGTGCATACCTAAATACTAAAATCGTCATTTCTCCACCAAGCCCAATACTGTGACCACTCTTTAATAGCCTCTTCAAGACAATTCTAAAGAGTGGTCACAGTATGGGGATTGGTGGAGAAAAAAAAAGACCTATACTTGAAAATGTGGAAATTTATGCATCTTATCTGGATATGTGAATAAATTAGTTCTCTTCTTATCTATACCTCTGGGTTTTTTTAATGACAATAGTGGAATAGTTTTATCTCTTGGGTGAGTAACTCTTTTATGTACAGTAGAGCATGTCTTTAACAACTACCAAATGTGTCCAGTTATGGGTCTGTAAAGCAGAAAGAAGCTTAATGCAGGTCAAAAGTAATGCAGAATAGTCCTACAGGAGCTTTCTGCATCATTAAATTCTCCACTGTATTCACCTGGTTTTTAAGCTTCTTGTGTCCAATCAATATAAAGTCTTAAGGTCGCTTAAGACAGGTTCTACTGCAATTATTATACCACATTTATATAGCTCTCTTTTCACACAGGATATGTGCGTTCAAAAGCGCTTCACATGGATGAAATCAATAATCAGAACAAACAGCATGATTATCTATCCAGACAATGAAAGAGATTTACAATAGATATACAATTGATATAAAATCACTAGCCGGAAGGAACTGCATGAGTGTTCATCCGGTCAATGAGGATATACAAAAGATATACAACAGATACAAAATCATAATCCGGAAGGAGCTGCATGATCCTCCATCCAGTCAATGAAAGATATGCAATAGATATACAATTATAATTTATTTTGTACATTTACACTATAAATATCATCAAACTACATAATATATGTCATTCATCATTCAGCAATTTCCCTTTTCTGTGTCAAAAGCATCACATATCTCCCTTGTAATGTTACAAGTTTTGACTTTAGATTTGCAACTGACAAAACTATGTCTATTGTGCTTCTGAAATCCTTCTGAGATTGTCTTAATGTTGGTGGAACCAACACTCCAAACCATTTCAATGGATCACATCCTTTGCTGGTACGCTCTTCCACTGAATGATCATCTGCATTATCTAGTCTCACATCTTCGACCTTCTCTATAACTTCAAAACCATCTTCAGTTTTGGTTGTAACATTTCTATGTCTAACTGTGGATTCCATTTTATCACTTATATTCATATTTTCAATTTCACGCACAATATCAGGTCTGTCAACACAATCAAATTTGCCATCTTCTGTCCTGACTTTAACTGTTGCGCTCATTTTACTCTCGTTGCACTGCTGAATGCCAACATTCTTAACGCCCATACTGTACCTGTAACAGAACAAAACACACATTCATTTAACCCTCTACTCCATAAATACGCTTTTCTACACCTTGGCAAACAGAGAAGACCTATATATATCGGACAGCTCCTATAGGAGCCATCTGATCTGGGACTGCTCTGTTTGCTTATGATGTAATAATATAGATATGATTCTACAGTTTCTACCACGGCTAAACATTCCTGTATCAATGTGCTAGTATAACAAATTGATCTAATTAATACTCATGACATCATTATTTCTCACATGATTATTCATGAAAGCAAGAGTTAACCCTTTCCATGTTCAATATTCATGAGATCAGTTTTTATGGTAGTGCATGTGTACTGGAATCTTTTATATTTTGAAATTGTAGAGTCAGATCTATTACAATGTTATAAGCAAACAGAGCAGACCTGATCAGACGACTCCTACAGGAGCCGTCTGATCTGGGTCTACTGTTTGCAAATGCATGAAAAGGCATTTATATATTATAAACGAAAGAGTAGTAGCAGATAAATATTGGAGGAAAAATCAAACTGGTTTTGATAACCCTTTACTCAATAAGTATTCCTGTAAGAAATAATGACAGGAAAATTAACTACATGTACCAGATATTTTTAACCATTGCAGAAACTGTAAAATCAGATATATAGTATTTCTTAGCAAACAGCCAAACACTGCAGCTCATCTAGGTCTGCTCTGTCTGCAAATGTGCAAATATATATATATATCCATGTTTATCAAATAAAGGATTTAACTTAACCCTTTCCCTGTAGTATATTTATTCCAAAGTTCAATACCTACTGAACATTCATGAACAAAAAAATTATAATGAAATATGGAAGGTGGAATATTGTAGCCATTTTAGAAACTAAAGAAACAGATTTGACAAATTCTATTAGCAAACACAGCAAACTCTGATCAGATGGCTGATTGGCTTCTACAGGAGATCTGGGGTTACTCTGTCTGCAAATGTGTGAAAAAGGTGTTTATATGAAGGAAAGGGTTTAACTCCTTGCATGCTTGTTATGATGCCTACTCAAATTGTTGTTTGCTTCAAGTCTATCTATCTATCTTCCATTAATGTCAAACCCCTATTGGGGACGTAGACATGTTATGCGCGTCTAACGACAGAATGTTAATATAAAAGGAAAGTAAAAAGAATGATGAAGGATAAAAGTATAAGGCATGTTACAAGGTTTAAAATCGCTAAAAACAGTGGGTGATCTGGATTAAGGTGAAACATGATCAATACGACAAGCCGCCGCATTGAACTGTTCCACACTTGTCAGAGTAGGGACATCAGGAGGCAGACCGTTCCAGTGATAGATGGTTCTGGGGAAAAAAGAGAACTTATAATAGTCTGTAGTTGCTGTTATTAATCTGAATGCAAGTAGGTGGTTTTGTCGTGACCTGCGTGTTAATGGGATGAGAAGGTTTTCTATTGGAATTTCAACAAGGTTGTTCACAATTTTATAAAATAAGGAGAGTCTGCTGTCAATACGTCTTAAATCAAGCCTCCGGAGATTCAGGGAGTGGAGCATATCTGTGACACTAGAAGTTCTACAATAGTCCGACTTAATCCATCTGGCTGCACGTCTTTGCACTGCTTCAACTTGGTCTATAAGAATTTGGGTGTGAGGAGACCAGATCTCTGAACCATATTCTAATTGGGGTCTGACAAGAGTTTGATAGGCAAGAGATCTTAAGGGTTCAGATTTAACTTTAATGTTACGTCGGAGAAAGCCGAGAGTTTGGTTTGCTTTATTAGAGATTCTGTTGGCATGTGTGTCCCAGGAAAGGTCGGATGAAATATCAACTCCAAGGTATTTGGCAGAAGAGACAGATTCTAGAAGAATTCCATGAAGATAGTATTGGGATGGAATCGGAAGTTTTCTTCTAGTGACATTGATAACCTGACATTTGCTAGGGTTAAACTCCATGTCCCAGTCAGTTTCCCACTTTTCTAGGGTATTGAGATCATTTTGAAGAATAGAGGATTGGCCATGTGAGTTGAGTGTGAGATAGATAGCAGTATCATCCGCAAAGAGACGGATTTTGGAGTTGATATTTTCTGGCAGGTCATTGATATAGGCAAGGAAAAGCAGTGGTCCAAGTACAGATCCCTGTGGGACACCAGAAGGAACAGAGATAGAGTCTGATGAAGAGCCATTGAGAACAACTGATTGAGATCTATTATCCAGGAAGTTCTTAATCCATGTGAGAGTCTGCCCACGGACACCAAGGTTGTGTAGCTTGTAAATGACCTTCTCGTGGTTGACCTTATCAAAGGCTTTACTAAAATCAAGCAATATAAGGTCAACCTGTTTTCTGTTGTATACTGCAGTGACAAGATCATTTACAAGCATGACAAGCTGGGTGACACAGGACCTTTTCTCCCGAAAGCCATGTTGAAGATGATAGAGTGAGCCTTGATTTGTGAAATGTTTAATAATAGAAGAAGAGACAATATGCTCAAGGGTCTTACAGAGAACACATGTTAAAGAGATAGGTCTGTAGTTTGCAGGACAGGACTTGTCGCCTTTCTTGAAGACTGGAGCAATATTTGCTGTTTTCCACTCAGCTGGCAGAGTTCCTTCATTTAAAGATTTTTGAAATAGCACTTCTAAGATAGGCGACAGTTCCTGCGACAGCATTTTGAGAAGTAATGGTTTGATTTGGTCAGGACCGCTTGCCTTGTGGGGATTCAAGTTTGACAGGAGTTTTTCAATGCCTCTTGAAGAGATATGAATGTCTGGCATTCTGGAGGGTGAATCACCACTTGCAGAGTTCGACTGGTCAGTCAGATCATTGAGCTTCATTTTACAAAGGCCAGAGAGAGAGAGGGGGGATTTTGGGCTAAAGACAGACTGAAACTGGGTATTCAATGCTTCGGCTTTGGAGATATCATCATGGTGGAACTTGTTATGACTTTTTAATGGAGGAACGGTGTTAGAGTCCTGTTTAGAATGTTTAAGTAAAGAGAAAAGTCTTTTTGTATTTGGTCTGCGTGTTGTGTTGATATCTGTGTTGGTCATGTTCAAAATTTCTTCTATATAGTTATTATAAGCCTGTTTAATTTCTTTTCTAATGAGATGTTTAAGGTCAAGGAATTTCTTTCGGTCATGGGAGTGGTTTGTCTGTCTGAATTTGCAAAATGCACGATTTCTTTTTCTTATTAGTCTTTTCATGTGTTGATTTATCCAAGGGAGATGGTTACGTATAGAGGAAAGCTTTGATGGTACAAATTTATCTGTCAGTTCATTTAATTTTGCTTTAAAATGTTGCCAGAGTTGTTCAGTATTGAGGTTTACATACATGTTCTGGGCTATCATATACGTGTGGTATTCCAAGAGAGACTCTTTGATGGCGGTCCAGTTTGCTTTTTTGTATAGTTGGATTTTTCGTGGTTTTTGATGGGTGATTTTTGCAGAAGTGTGTACCCTTGCTTCAACAATGTTGTGGTCACTTATGCCAGGCAGAATATTTATCTGATTAACAAGGGTTGGATTTGTTGTTAGAAATAAATCTAGAATTGCATTTTCTCTTGTTGGCAGGTTTACCATCTGGGACAGATTTACATCTTTAAGAGTTTCAACAACATTTCTGTAAAAAGAAGGATGCTTACAGTCAGATTGAGGGTTCATGTTATCCCAGTCCATTTTCGGTAGGTTAAAATCCCCTGCAACCCAAATATTTGTATGTACCTTTGATACTTTATCAAGAGAATTTTGGAAATGCTGGAAGCTATCAAGGTCAAGTTCATGTGGTTTATAATAGGCTCCTATGACCAGAGCCTTATTACCTACCAGATCAACCTTTACCCAGATGTCCTCACAATCCGACTGAAAGTCTGACATTTCTTGGGCTATAATATTTTCTTTAATGGCAATAAAAACACCCCCACCAGCCTTTGACAACCTATCTCTTCGAAAAATGGTATAGCCTAGATCAGGACTGAATATCTCACTGGTATGGTGTTTTGGTTTCAACCATGACTCCGTACCAATGACAATATCAGGTCTTGAAGACGTTACCAAGTTACTAAACTCTAGTTTTTTGTCTACAATTGACCTGCAGTTTATGACCTGGACTTTCAGTGTTCTCTTTATGTTATTTTTCTTGTTGGTTTTCAAGTTTGTTCTTTTGGCTGTATGTGCATTTGTTTTTAATGGTGTAGATGTTTGGATAAGTGAAGATGACAGATTATGAATGCAGCTGCTTGAGGAATTTAGACTTTCAAATTGGTTTGGCATTTCAAAAGAATCAAGGCTTTGCATTAGGCTATGCGAGATATTTAGATTTTCACAGAGTGAGCATTTCCAAACTCCGGTTGAATCTCCGAGCCTGTCGTACATTGAGTCATTAATGTTTTGGCAATCAGCATGAAACCAGACCATGCACATGTCACACTGTGTTCCTTTACATGTCCATGTAACAGGGTTTTGGCAGATGCCACATGGGAAAACGGTAGAATTTCCCTCTAAATATACATTAGTCTGTGCAGGACCAGGATTGCTCTCAACATCTAGGGAGAGGGCCAAGAGAAGGAGACATAAAAATGTCATACATTGGACAATGTCCTTACCTTTAGTCATATCCCTTTACCTGGTAGAGACACTTTACTCCATTGATGCACCTTTCTATGCCTTTGCAAACAGAGTAGACCCACATCAGTAGTAGTAGCTGTCTGATCAGGGTCTGCTCTGTTGAATATTCAGATGATATTCAACAGGTTATAGTAAATATATTGTAAGTATTGTCCATTTCTATTCTATTAACTTGTATTAAGTGTAAACAAATTTCAATCCATAATAAATATGGCGAAAAGTGATGTGGCATCTTGTCCAGTTCCAAATGTTTAGCAAAGATTATTTACAATTCACTGAAAGACTAACACTCTGCATGCTAGAAATGAGTTAACCCTTTCCTCCATTGGCTATTTTTAGACCCATCCTCTTTGAATCAATCTACCCAAAAGGAGCATTAATTAGAGAAAAGGATTTTTTTTTAGAATTTTGTAGTTTGAAACCATTGTGATAAGTAGAGCATTTGCTCCTTTTATCACAATGGTTTCAACAGGTGATTTTTACATAGGAGTAGAAAGGCGTATTTATGGAGGAAAGGGTTATCAGACATCTCAGCTAACAGTGCAGATCTGGATCTTGATTGTTTATCATTCAATATCCTCTATGAAATAAATCAACTCAAAGTGCTACATGTTTTATCAGGCACAAACATTTGCAGAGTCCCATTGGATTTGTTACTGTCCAAAGGGACTTTGTAGTTTTAATAATTGAAACAAAATTCATAAATTATGTGTGTTAACAATGTTCTTGCAGAGTACAACCATAATAAACAAACCGTAATTACCCATACAATTTGGACAAATAAATTGAGTTCTTAGGGTAATTAACCCTTAACTCATGAATACACCTTCAGACTTCCTATGCCTTTGCAAACAGAGTAGACTCAGATCAGATCATTGTGGGTTGATTGGTGATTTTCATAATTATTATATAAACTTGAAAGAGACATAAATTTGATTGGATTATCATGTGACAAACAATCCACAGCCTTAACTACTGATGCATGTTGGAGAAATAATATCTTCTTTTCTTTCCTCAACATTAAAGTCACAATCTACAATCAACTGCTCATCTGTTAAGGTATGCAGTATTAGTTATACAGGGTATCTGACTTTTTGTTTCCTGTTGAGGAAATTCATTCTTTGTTCCGCCCCCAACTCCTGTTATTTCGTTTGAGGTCGGTTGTTTGGATTGAATTGAGGAAGTGAAGATTGTCGGCCATTTTTATTTTATTGTAGCAATGAAGCGAGGCCCTCGACAGGGGAAATTCCATTGTTGCTCATGACTCCGTATATACATCAGAATTTAGAGGGATACACGGCTTTTATACATAGCTAATTGACCAATCACAATCGAGGAGTTTACTTCGCAGTATAATAAAGTTAAATATCCTTGCAGTCTGTAGATAAGATATCTAATTCTTTTATTTCTAAGCCAAATCCTTGTTAGTACTTATCATGCAAGCTGTAATTCCACTGAGTACCAACAAGATAAGAATCAGCGAAGAAAATATTTACCACTACACGTAATATGCGCTTCTCTTATCTACAGCTCTGTTTGCAGGACAAGTTGCCTAGGATTTGTGCTACATTTATTTTCCTGTACATGTACACATTTTGAGAATGTATGCAACATACCTCGCTCTTGAGAGATTAATGAAGCCAGATTTCATTGTTTTCTCGAGTAAGTCTTGTTCCTGATACAAAGCTGTCAATGTTGAAAAGAACTCAGTAAGTGTCTGATCTATTTCCAAACACAGTTCCTTTTTCTTTGACTTATCTTCTGTGGACATGCTTAAGGCTTCAAATGGACTGAAATAAAGAAAAAAACTTACATTTTTTTAATACAATGTGCAGTCAAGACTGCCTTAAAGGGGAAGTCCCTACATTCGATGTGTTTCAAAAATACCTAAAATATACAAAACTTATTTGTTTATATGCTGATAAGTAGTACACCGAACCGCAAAAGAAACGCAACAGCTGGGGAAACACATATAATTCAAAACTAAACAGTTCAAATGATAAATGACGGTTTTATTTCATTTTATATGTATCTTACCTACATACTGTATACATTTCATTAAAATGTATCAACAAATACTCCCGATTTCATTATGTCAAAGTTCATTACCCACAAGTTCAATTTTCACACATTGTCAATACCTCGTGTATCCTCCAATGGCTATTGATAATGTGTGAAAATTGAACTCATGGGTAATGAACTTTAACATAAAGAAATCGGAGTTATTTGTTGATATGTTTTAATGAAAATTACACGGTATGTAGATAAGGTACCTATAAACTGAATTATATCCGTTATTTATCATTTGAACTGTTTAGTTTAGAATTATATGTGTTTCTCCAACTGCTGCGTTTCTTTTGCGGTTCGGTGTATATTGCAAGAAAACCTATTCAAATAAACTTTGAAAAAGACAAAACATCCACGTGTTTGATAAATATGATCCCGATTTTATTCCCCGAGGTTTTAGTTTCATATATATGTTCACGTTATTCGCGTCTCTCCGACCACATCCGACTTATGCTGTTAGATAAACAATGCAATGATCGTGTGACCATTGGCAAAACGCATAAAATTTGAATGGAAAAGGCCGACAATACTTTGTTGTAGAAGATAAATTATAAGTATTGATGAAATCGGTTAATTTTGTATCACAGGGGTCTTTTTTCGATATAAGTTCATTCAAATTGACAATGTTCATAACAATGATTAAGCATAACAAATACCAAGTTTATAATATTATTGAAAATATGTGTTCATTGTAGGGACTTCCTCTTTAAGTAATTCTCTTTTAATAACGGCCCCATCTTATGGAACAATAGTTTTTGTGCTCTACCGACTGAGCTATCTGGACAGCTAATTAAATTTAATTTAAATCTAATTTAATTACATGTTCTACACCCAGTACCTGAATCTGACCTGTTACATTACTCCCCAGTTTCCCCTCAGATTCTCACCAAATCTACAAGTAAATCATGGGCATGTACATGGTCCAACTGGACGCCAAGTTGGGTGCCAGCTGTAACAGGACCAGTTAAAAACATACAGCCAGACCAGAGCTCAATCTCAGACCCCTTGCTTACAGGGCAAGTGCTTTAAATACAGACTAAGCTATCCGCACTGCTTATAATATAATCTTCACCTAATCCTGGTCTGTTACACAATGTACAGTCTACATGTCTATATATCCTCAATACACCTATTACTCCCCACCCCGAGTCCCCATGTGATAAGAATTTAACCCTCTCTCCATAAATATGCCTTTCTAGACCTCTGTAATAACTACTTCTTGAAACCATTGTGATAATAAATAGAGCATTTGTTCCTATAGGAAAATGGTTTCAAACTACAAAATTCTGAAATTTTCCCTTCTCTAGTTGAAGCTCCTTTTTCGGTAGGTTTATTCAAAGTGTGGATCTAGAAATGGAAACCAGTCAAACCAACCCCAAGTCAAACCGGCCTCCAAAAAGTCAAACGACCTCAATTTGGTCAAACTGGCCTCCTTATTATATATTTTGGCTGGTCAAACCGGCCCCACAAATAAAAAAGCTTCTAATATATATCTTTTTAATAATGAAATGTTTTATTAATACTTCTATTACTTTTTTTATCATGAAATATAATGTTCGAGAAACCTGTGATGAGGAAAATTTCCATTTCTGCATATAATGTAACCAAACAATTAACACACATGCTAATTCTAAGACACAGTGACACACGCTAACAATGAACACATTATTATTTTTTGCTACAAATACTAATTGGTATGTTATGCATGTCTTTGTTTGTGTTAATTAATGTCCGTTTCTGCTCACTATGGGCTAATTGGAGACCCCAGAGAGAGGGGAGAGGATACAGAGAAACCTGGGCACGATGCCCTACTCTTATTATTGACTGAGTTTCTCTGGTTCTTTTAGATGCCCAGTGTAAAGCACTGATGCATCAGACCTCGGTTTATAGTATCGTTATGCATGTGGCGGTAAATTTAAGGTACTTAACTCTTTCCCTGTGCTATGCTTATTTCAATACATACCGAATATTCAAGGACAAAATAGTTATAATTATGAAGGCCATTTTAAAAACTAAAGGAAAAGATCTTTCAAATTCCATTAGCAAACAGAGCTAACCCTGATCAGACGGCTCCTAAAGGAGCCGTCTGATTTTGGTCTACCCTGTTTGCAAATGTGTAAGGGATGCACATGACAGTAACACATACTGTAAATGTATTTAAGATGTAATCCCTTTGTTTTCAGTGTTGGGTTCCGTCAATAAACAGGCTACATTAATTTTCAGTGTTTTTGAAAAGTGATATTCTGTTCAGTGATTGTTCCACCTGAACAACACGGACAAATCTAAGTGCTCTACTGACAGATTATTTATGTGTGTAACAGTGTTTTATATAGGATGTATTCAACGGACAGGTTAATTATAGGTGTTTTAGAGTATGTATGATGTTCTATGTATATGTTCCATGCTCATTAAACAGATTATGTTCAACCCTTCAATCCATGATTATTTATGTTAGCAAGACCTATAATATTCCATAGCAAACAGAGCATACCCTGTAAGACACGGATATATCTGGTCTGGGTTTCCTTTGTTTGCATTGATGATAATACATTGTAGTCAGCCCTCTACTCCATAAATACGCCTTTCTATGCCTAAAGTTGCAAACAGAGTAGACTCTGATCAAATGGTTTATAGGAGATTTCTGATCAGAGTCTGCTCTGTTTGTATACAGTATACTATAGATCTGATTCTATATTTTCTGCCTATTAAGTAATGATAAAAATGAAACAACTAATTATATCAAATCATAGAGTAAAGGTTGAAAAGGACCTAAAGCGAATACACATACGTTTATATGAAGGAAATGGTTAATTCTGGTTCTGAAAAAACCCATTTGAAATAGATTTATATGAACTTTTGAACGTAACTTTATTTTTGTGTGCAAATATGTCTACATACCAAGATAAACAATACCTTTAGTTCATTCAGAGACATATATATACATGTATGTATATGTCTCTGGTTCATTCAACCGACACAATGAACGCGTGTCAAATTGGATTAATTATCACAAACAACATACACGTGTGTGCCATTAATTGGATTTTCACACCTACCTAGACACATGCGTGCCATTAATTAGCATTAACTAAGCGCCAATGTCGCTTACCGTAAATGTGAGCCAAGAATAAACTATAGCTAATACATTTCCAACTAACCAAAATATATGTGATAACCAACTAGATCTACATTGGGTTTCTAGAAATAATTAATATTTAACATGGTTAAAAATTCGATTAACAAGAGGGCCAGAATGGCCCTGAAGCGCTCACCAGACAATCAGAGGAGAAGATTTTCAAAGTTTTCACTTTATGTTTCTATTGAAAGCTGGCTACTCCTGGGGCAGGGCCAATTTTGACCACAGGGGCATAATTTATATAACATTTGTAGAGGACCTGAACATGAAGCTATGTGCCAAATATGAAAGTTATGAACCTTCCAGTTTCAGAGAAGATTTTCAATGTTTTTACTATATATTTTTATTGAAAACTGACCACCCCTCGGGTGGGGCCAATTTTAATCCCAGGGGCATAATTTAAACAAGGCCATACAAAGTTCTGACTAAAGGCGATCAACTGTTCTTCTGAACGGGTATGTGTACCCTAGCATTCCAAACTGATTTTTTGCATTTGAATATTATTATAAATTATTACATAATAATTGCATAATCATAAGTATAACTTAACAGTTTCAAGTAATACAATTTCATGTTAAAAAATATTTCATAATTTATATGAAATCTTTAATTTGGCATTCTGGAGTCTTTACATGATTTACCCTTCTTCTGAACTGCAGGGCAGGTTATAATAATATCATAATGCCAATCACTATTATTAATTAACCCTTCCCTCATACAAACGTGTTTTCACATTTTTGAAAACAGAGTAGACCCAGATCGGATGCCTCCTATAGGAGCCATCTGATCAGGGCCTGCTCTGTTTGTAAATGGAATTTTATACATCTGTTCCTTAAGTTTCTAAAATGGCTACAATGTTCCACCTACTATATTTCATTATAACTATTTTGTAGATGAATATTCAGTAGGTTGTGAAATTTGGAAAAAAAATGACTACAATGTTCCACCTTCCATACTTCATTTTAACTATTTTGTTCATGAATATGCAGTAGGCATTCAAATTAATAATAAACATAGAACAGGCAAAGGGTTAAGGCACAGAGCTCCAGCACTAGATACGATAACGTAGCTCTATTCCTAAATAAACTGGACGCTAGTCATTATCAGTCTTACAGCTACGATATCGCATCTACTCCAGCACCAGATACAGGTGACCTAAAAATAGCCACTGGTCATCTATCCCACTGCTTGACTGGATGACCTATTTATGAGCAAAGAGAAGATGCTTAAAATCGCAGTCAGCTATAAGTTTGCTAGAAAACTGTCCACCATGGGGTGTAGCCAATTTTGACCACAGGAGCATAATTTATATAACTTTTGTAGAGAACCTGAACATGATGCTATGTGCCAAATATGAAGGCTGAGAACCTTTCAGTTTCAGAGGAGATGATATTCAAAGTTTTCACTATATGTTTCTATAGAAAACAATGCACCCCTGGGGTGGGGCCAATTTTGACCCTAGGGACATAATTTATATAACTTTTGTAGAGGACTTACAGATGATGCTATGTGCCAAAGATGAAAGCTGAGACCCCTGTAGATTCAGAGGAGAAGATTTTTAAAGCTTGAAATTGTTGACGCCCGACGACGCACGACGGACGACGACGGACGACGGACATCAGGCGATCACAAAAGCTCACCCTGAGCACAAAAAGTGCTCTGGTGAGCTAAAAATGTGGGACCGGTTTGACCAAAAAAAAATTCATGTGAGGCCGGTGTGACTTTTTGGAGGCCGGTTTGACTAGGGGCCGACCGGTTTGACTGAAATTCCTAGAAATAGCCTATGGAGGAATGGGTTAAGTAACCAAGGTATGTCTCTGGGCAGATCAATTTACATATTTCCCGTTAAGTCTATAACAAAGAATTAGCAGCAGATCAAAGTAAATCCATCTACGATAATGTATAAACCACCGAGCAAAAAAAAGAGGGGTTGGCAAATTGGCAATATCGAGAAATAGATAGATTTGAGGAGAGCGAAACCAACGAAGTTCGAATAAGCTTGGAACCGAAAGGCCGACGATTAATTTGTATCGCCATTTTATGAAAAGCTGTCGCTATTATAACGTCTTTGTCAACTTGCGTGTCCATTAAAATAGAACTAATGTGGTCGATAAAAAGCTTAGAATACTAATACCTTCTGTGAAGCGAAACAATATCAAAATGTACTTGATTGCGAGAAAATTAATTTGTTAGTACAATTTGACCGGAAGCGTGTCAAAATCACATGAGGTGATGAGTAATTCCGGAGCGTAATGATAATGACTGAAATGCGGCGCTCTACTGGCGCCTCAGCAGTGTCTATATCACTTACATCTCTCTCACTTTCCTCTATCTATCTCTCTCTCTTTTCTCTCCTTCTTTATCTCTCACTTCTCCCTGTATTTCCCACGCACCATCCCTAATACATATCTCTTTCTCTATCTCTATAAATCATTAGAGGTGTACCTCAAGGCTCTATTCTAGGTCCTGTTCTGTTTAACATCTTTATAAATGACATCTTCCACTTTGTAAAAACATGTGAATTATACAATTACGCGGATGATAATACGCGAACGTCAAATTAGATACTGTTAAGACAAACATCGAAAATGACAGTAAAAATCTGATCCACTGGTTTGATGTGAATAAAATGAAAGCCAATCCAGACAAATTCCAAGGAATAGCAATAGGTAAAAAAACACATAATGAAAATTTAACGTTTAGCTTAGAAAATATTGAAATTAAATGTGAAGAAGAAGTCAAATTGCTTGGGGTAACAATAGATTTTAAACTTAATTTTAACAGTCATATTTCTATTATTTGTAAAAAGGCATCAAGGCAATTAAATGTTCTAAAAAGAATTGGTAAATATCTATGTAAATTGGGTAAGTTAAACATCTATCACTCATTCATCTTGTCAAATTTCAATTACTGTCCCCTTACCTGGCATTTTTGTGGTGAAACTAACACTAAGAAAATTGAAAAAAAAAATCAGGAAAGGGCTTTACGCTTTATATACAATGACTACAAATCTGGATATGAATATTTACTTGCAAAATCAAAATTCCTTCTCTCAAAATAAGAAGATTGAGAACTATGACATTGCAGACTTTTAAAATCATTCATAAACAGACACCAGTATATTTACATGACCTCATATCCATAAAACAGCATGTATATTCCTTTAAGTATGAAAACACTGCAGCAGTTCCACAGGTAAGAACATCAAGCTATGGGTTTGGCTCCTTCCGCTCTGGCGCTGCAAGAATTTGGAATTCCATGCCCCAGCATTACTGGGATGAGGGAAATTTTAACCACTCCCGAAGTCTTGTGGCGTCCTGGGAGGGGGGGGGGCTGTGTCTGTAGTTTCTGTTCTGATGTTACATACTTTTTTATTTTATTTACTCCAGCATGACCCCTGTGATGTTTTGTTTGCTTTTTAATTTTTTATCGCAATTATGCTTTATCTTAATTTGTTTATCATGTCTTAGTGTGTGCAACCCCTTGCTATGTGCTAGTTAAACTGCTTTTAGTTATGCTTGCTGTTGCTTATGCTGATGATATATGTCTCTGTTTTCTTCAATCCACTCCATGTTAAATATTCATAAATTTTCATAAATAGATATTCTCGTATTTAACTATTCCGATATTCAAAGCTTTGCAAAGCAATTAAAACTTGATGAGGGACAGTGAGGATCCCGACCAGGCAGCTCATATGGGTGCAGCCAGGGAATGATCAGCTCTGTTCACTAAAGTCATTTCTATATACAATCAATTAATGATTTCAACTTTATGTGCCATTGAATATTTATGCTCTGGTTTATTTATTGATCGCTATTTGCTTGATGCTTTTGCTCATCTCCTTTGCTGTTGAATGCAAATTTATTTATTATGTTGAATATGCTACTGTAATTAATTTATGGTAAGAATTGTCTGTGATATACTCTTAAACAATCCAATTTGTATTTTAACACAATATGATTTTAAGAGAGTAATTTTAATGCAGTCATGATATATGAAATGTTTAAATATTTAAGAGAAGTTGTTTACAGCTTCTTAGAGCTCTAAGCTCAATTTACAGACAGTTTTTCCCTTTAACATATGTATACGAATATGTCTAATTGCTTTTATGTTTTCAGAAATTTTCAGTTGATAAATTTTATAACTGTAACTGTTAAATTTGTATGTTTATGTCGGTCAATAGCTATACATAGCTAATGTTTACATGTTGTAATTACCAAACCGACTCTAAATAAAATTTGAATCTGAATCTGAATCTGAATCTGAATCTCCTCTCTTTCTCTATCTCTCTTTCATATTCCTCTTTCTCTCCCCCTCTCACTCCACCTCTCTCGTGATATCCCCGACCTACTTATCACCATTCCATCCATCTATCCATCACCCTATTTTTCTCACTTACCCCCCCCCTCTCTCTCTCTCTCTCTCTCTCACACACACACACACACACACACACACACACTTTCCTGTCACTCTCTCCCTTTCTTTTTCCTCTCCCCCTTTCTCTCTTTTCCCTCTCCCTGTGTCTCCCTTGTACTATCCCCTGTTTTTTTTATTTATTGAAATAGACTATAACATGCAAATGATTATGTGTACTGGATGCTGGAGCGGCTGGGTCCTATACGGACAGTCGCGAATTAAACGTCATCAATACAAAACGCTTGTGTTATTATACTTATTCCTCATTTGAGATAGTATTTAAGTGATGACTTATCAACAGTAACAACTTATATCGCCGATCCAACAATATAACAAAACATGGTTTCAGAATAAACTGGACTTTTAGACATTCTATTACACAGAAATTATTATTTGGGATTTGTGATAAATTAGACACTTGCAATTATGGACATGTGCGGTGTATCCATCCCAACCATGGACTGGGGTAGTTCTAATTTGCCAGAATCATGGGACAAATTTCAACGACATGCACATTTAGTGTTTTCGGGTTCGTTGAAAGGAAAAACAGAAGAAGAGTAAATATCTTATCTTCTTTTGTGGGATGGCGACAAAGGTCGGGACATACAGCACACTTGGTCTGGAATTAGTGCCGAAGATGCAAAGAAATTGGATACATATTACAAAAAATTCAAAGATTATATTCAACCTAAACTCAATCCAATTTTCGCCAGATATAAATTCTGAAAGGGGGTGATCCCCCGAGAGCAAAAATTGCAACACAAAAAGAGAAAATTGCAGACTCGGTTTTATTGAGTCTGTTCATGAACAGTAATTGAAAGTGCAACACTGCTCACGCCCCCTAGCACCGGCCTAAGCGGTATTCAATTTTCAGAACAAGAAGTACTGAAATCCATGATCTCGAAGCATAACACAGAGTGCTGACAGCATCGAGACATTCGTCACCAAATTGAAACTCGCAGCAGCAGACTGCAAGTTTGGAGCAGCCAGCGATGAAATGATCCGTGACCGGATCGTCTTCGGGACTTCATCCGTTAAGTTCCGTGAGAAGTTCATTAACGTAGGTGAGGCTTTGACGCAAGATAAAGCTGTAGAGACTGCGCAGTATTTGAATATTCGTGGGAGCAGCTTAAGACGATGTCATCGTGTAGTGGTGCCCAGGCGCTTGCGAGCGGAGTAGACCTCGTGCGGAGGCGGTGGCCCCAAGAACAGCAACGCCAGCAACCACAGCAGCATCAGCAACAAGGACGAAAGACGTGCAACAACTGTGGGACTTTTCATAAGATTGATAAAAGACTGTGCCCGGCTTTCGGAAAACAGTGCCATAAGTGCAAGAAGCGCAACCATTTCCAATCCATGTGCAATTCTAGAAAAAACTGTTTATGGCATTGACTTCAAAGACAGTGAACTTCCGAAGGAAATGGACTATGTTGCCGAATACTACTTAGACACGGTAAGCACAGTTTCCCATTCACCAGACCGTGCATTTGTGACCCTTGACATTGGCCCAAACCAGAACCATGTCAAATTCAAAATTGATTCAGGTAGTACTGTGAATACAATTTCTCAATATGTATTCCATTCACTCTCCCTGCAAAGCCCCTTACAGCCACATGACTGCAAGCTTACTGCACATTCAGGGAACACAATAAAGGTCATCGGCAAAATTACACTGCAATGCAAACACAACGGTAGGACGATTTATGCACATTTTTATGTTGTAGAGGGTACATCCCCTTGTTTGATAGGTCTGCAATCATCGCTTGGCCTCGAGTTGATCAAACTCACATACTCTGTAGACTCCCACAAGCATGAACATGATAAAAAGCCCATAGATAGTAACCCGCTGACTAAAGGAAATGTCATGAGCGATTACGGCAATTTGATGGTATAGGCGTCATTCCAGGTTCGTGTCATTTGCACATGAAGGAGAACGCGATGCCAGTAGTCAATCCGCCGCGCCGGATACCTGAAGCTCTTAGATCCAAATTAAAGATAGAGCTTAACACAATGGAAAAAGACGGCATCATATCAAAGGTCACTGAACCCATAGACTGGATGAATTCGATTGGTGTCGTGGAAAAGCCCAAAACTGGCAAATTGCGCGTCTGTCTTGATCCTCAGGCTCTAAACAAAGCCATTCGAAGACCACATTATCCGTCACCGACGTTAGATGACGTGACGTCTAAGCTCTCGGGTGCGACGCGTTTTAGCATACTTGATATTACAATGCTTATTGGAGCGTTCAGCTCGACAAGGAATCGTCAAATTTGGCCTGTTTCGGTATGCCATTCGGGAGGTATAAATACTTACGGCTTCCATTTGGCATATCATCATCAGGTGACATCTTTCAGCAGAAAGTAAAATATTTGAGAGTTTGCCAGGCATAGAAGCCATTGTTGACGATATTTTGATCTATGGTCGAACAAACGAAGAACATGACCGAAATCTCAGAAACGCACTGGACCGTGTACGCGAAAAAGGAATAAGGTTTAACCTAGTTAAGTGTGTCATAGGGATGAACGAAGTTCCTTTTTTCGGACATATCGTTAGTAGCCAAGGGTTTAAAGGCATTTATGTAATTATAAATACAAACTAACTCCCCTTATATACTTATGTAAGCAAATGCGTACAGTGAAAGAAATTTCTGTCAAATATGTTTCGAGTTTCACCATCGAGAAATGACAAATGTAGGGCAGTTATGTATTGAAGTGTAAATAGTAGGTGATGTAAATTTCGTGATCCGTAGATTCTGTACACTCATATCAGTGATTTCCATAGAATATCTGTAAAATTGTTACAAATATTTACGGATTGGAGGAAAGATTAGTCCACACAACTTTATTTTTTCAACTTTATTTGTTTATTAAAGTGTCACATATAAAACTGATAAGGGTCAATACATTATTGTAAATGCCTTCCTGTTGAGATTAATACGGCGACCCGCTGTTTTCTTATGATGTGACTTACCGCCGTGATATATGGTATTGTTTATATGTGTCAATTACAGTCCACTGACTGACTGACCAATTAAACCATTAGGGAGGTGTCCTGACTTATGGTCGTTTATGATTGGACAGCTTTGAAGATAGAGGCATATCTTCATTCTCGAGAAAGATAAGCGGTAGCTTTTACGTATACATTTTAAAACTGATTTGATTGTCACATAGGGTTAAATATAACTTTTTGGCGGTGGCGCCCCCCTGATTCCCAACACTTGGGATCAGGTTGGCGCCAGTTGGCTGACAGCGAAATCCGAACAAAACATGTCATTTATGTGTACAATTTAAGTACATATTTAATAATATTTATATTAAACTATAATTTTAAAAGTACTGCAATTCTGATAGAGGCGCGGGGTGTCGCCATTGTAGATGATGGCTGGATTACTGATCTCCCAGGATCTGCCGTAGTTGAATTGGCGATACATCCGTTCTCGGGGTTGCAGCTCTATATAACAAGCTTATGTCAAATTTGCATGTGATTTATTCAGTCTGGAGCCTTCTGGGGCATATTTTCAATTCAAGCCTTTTGGGGCATATTTTGTAGCCTATTGGTGGCATACTTTGAAGTCTATTGGGGCATATTTTGTAGCCTATTGGGGCATACTTTGGAGCCTATTGGGGTATATTTTGTAGCCTATTGGGGCATACTTTGAAGCCTATTGGGGCATATGTTGAAGCTATTGGGCCTAATAATTATAAATTTGGGATACCACTTCGGATGGCTGTCAAAGGTCGCCCTTACACGACTACTTGTCCGGTGTACCTGCTAGTCAATTGGGCAAGCACGGTGGGATCGGGAACCATGCCCAACAGAGCCAAACCTGAACCTTAGTTGTACATAATGCGTAAATAAACCAATGTTATGATAGAAGATTGTTGTCAGTTGTTGTTAGGTCGCTGGATGTTATGCTGCAAGGTAGCATGGGTGAATGCAGAGTTATTATCATATCAGGCAGGCATGGCAGACTGCCTTTAAGAATATGTTAGTACAAAGTCTGAAGAGCATCACATATTTGGAATAGCATTCACTCGTGGCCCTTTGCCGGGCAGCTGGGGTCCTCAAATCTCCCAATAACTAATTCGCAATACATGGCCATAGGTAATTTGTTAAAAAGTCGAACGGACAGCCATCTGCCTTACTAATCTTTTGTCTGTAACTACTAGTTAATGCTTTTAAAACACAACTCAAAGTAAAAACTGCTTGTAATGTTTAGGCATATAAATCCATAGATTTTGAGAATGTAATACATTTATCTTTAACCCTTTTCCTATTCAGTATTCACGTAAGAGAGAATGCCCGCATGGATATTTATCAACACAATTTTTATATTGTAAACTTTTCAAGCGATATTTTATTTTGCCTCTATAAAAACTGTAGAATCTGATCTATATCATACCATAAGCAAACAGGGCAGACCTTGATCAGACGGTTCATGTTGGCACCGTCTGATCTGGGTATACACTTTTATTCCCTTTATTCTATAACTATGACTTTCTACGCCTTTGCAAACAGTGTAGATCCATATCAAACGGCTCCTATAGGAGCAGTCTGACCAGGGACTGCTCTCTTCACTTAGAAAATAAAACAGAAATGATTCTAAAGTTTCTGCTATGACTAAAACGTCCAATGTCCATGTGCCAATATATCGGTTATGTTCCATAACGGAGAATGAATCTTAATTGAAATTTGTAACTCAGTTTTCTATCATTATTTATAGGTAAAGATACTGCTTAGCTAATGAATTCTAACTGACGAATAGAAGCATTATATAAAACAACATTAGAGTTAACTTTCTGATCAAATCAGGTGGATGAATGAATGAATGAAAGTTTGAATGAACGAATGAATGAATTAATCAATGAGTTGATGGATGGATGGGTGGATAGAAGTACGTACGAGCGGGAGTGAACACGTGAATGAATGAATGAATGAATGAATTAATGCATGGATGGATGAGTGAATAGACGGACGTATGAGAGAGTGGATGAATGCGTGAACGAATGAATGAATGAAAGAAGGAAGGAATGAAGGAATATTGAGGTAAAGATAATTATACAATAGGTAGAAGCCAATTAGCACTCTTGCGTTTACTAAAAGTTGAATAAATAGCATAGTTCCTCGTGAGAAACGGGACAATAATCACATTCCACCGTTTGTCTTTGTACAACTTAAATAAATTATTCTTCGTTTAGACGACTGATCTGCATAAAAAGCATATCGATGTGTCTTGCATCCCCATTCACTCCCCTTAACATTTAACCCTTTACTCCATGAATAATTATGCAAGACATAATGACATCATTAATATTACTTCAAGTAGAATTCTTATAATGGCCTTATAAACACATGCATTTTTGGTCATTGCAGAAACTTGAGAATCACATCTATATCTATAGTACGTTGTATATCATAAGTAATCAGAGCAGACTTTGATCAGATGGAAACTTTCGCTATCATCATCATCGTCATCATCATTATTATCATAAATATCGCCTTCATCATTTCTATCATTATCATAGTCGTTTTGCAGTCATCAACAACAGCATCATCTTATTCATCATCATCATCATGGTCATCATCAACATAATCACCATCATCATCATCATCATTATCATAATCATCATCATATCACTTTCAGCATTATCATTGTAATTATTATAAATCGTCGCCTCCATGTCTTGTTCAGTGTTCATTGTACTGTAAATATCATTTGTAAGTGTACTTGTTTACAGTGTATGTATGTGGAATATTTCAATGCTCTCCTGATCTGGAGGAAATAGATAATTATTACTTTTCTACAACTACTATTTTAGTGTTACATGTATATTACAATAGCAATTATAGAAGTACAGAGGCGTATACGTTATTTTACCAAACTTGAATAAACGTGTTTGTACTGAAACATTTATTTTCGTTCAAACTGAAAAGGATAACACATTCCCAATTGAAGTAGTAAAGTGGTAGTAGTAGTAGCATCAGTAGTAGTAGTTACAATAGGAGTAGTAATAGCAGTAGTATTATTAGTAGAAAATTCAATGTAATATAAGTAGATGTAATGGTAGTAACAGAAGAAAATCAAAGGCCTGAAGAGCCATAATTGCTTTCGGGTTTGATATGGATGTTAATAGTAAGGAAAGAAGTTGTTGCACATGTTAATCACCATTTTTGACGTCTTGGAATTGTTTAATGTAATACTAAAATATGACAAGACTGTAACAACAGTCAAACCATAAGCAAAGTGGTTACTAGTGACACCCATACAGTCCTTGACCTCAACAAGTCAGAAATGCAATGTTGAGCGACAGCGTCTATCTTTCAATTCATATCAAAGCAATATCAAATGCTGTTGTGTATTTCAAAGTACTACCCTCGTTATTAATTCCAAAGCCTAGAATTTTAACTGCTGTTTTGACAATGAAGTATGAATTTTTAGCTAAATTTTGTTCGGGGATATACAGTAACGGCGTTATTTCGACTCTCGTTTTCCGAGGTACCCGCTTAATCCGAGGGAATGTTGAGGTCCCGGCTCAAATTCTATCAAATCTCTTTTCATAGTGTTTTAGTCTGACCCGAGCGCATGTGAAATCGTGGCGGCAGTACATTTTTCAGGAAAAAATACAGTTTATAGACAATACTGTTAATTTGAAGGTGCTCTACTGGTGGAAAAGGGACTGAGTGAATAATTGCAATTGACGTTTAATGCCAGGAAATCGGATGTCTTGAGATAAATGTGATTCTTTGTATTGACCGGTGTGAAGGTAATTTTTGCACCCCGAGTTTTGCGGTACTGGTACTCTTATCGGATAGTGTATGGTTTCGGGCACGCTTACTGAGGATCTACACTCTCCAGGTATTGTGAAACAGCAGAATTGGCATATAGCACATTGGTTAAATACATTTCTTGCAGTAGCATCGGATTTCGAGATAGATAAAGACTATAGTGGGACAAAAGAGACAAGTTGAAATGGATGCCAACGAGGCGAAAGCATATGTGGAGAACATTATATCGTCTACGCAACCTGTGGCACACGAAAGTGTTTCGCTCTCAGCCCGAAAAAGACACAGATCAGATACTGATGATGTAGACTTAACAGACTTTGATTATAGTATAAAGAAAAGCAAGACTACTGACCCTGAGTCTGCAGACAAAGATAAGCCAGAAGCATGTACAGATCGTTTATTGGTTAGTGCACGTAGGACATTATATGGGAAAACCCCTATGAAAGAACAGTCATCAACAGGAAACCTGACAGTAAGTGGTTTTGAGGTCGTTCTGGACAAACTTGACGGTATTGTAAGGGAGATAAAAACTGTTAACGAGAGTCTGACGGAAAGAATTGATAAACTAGAGTATGAACTGGAGAAAAAGCTGTCTGAAAAGCTGTCAGATAAGCTGGCACAGCTTGTTGATAAACGAGTAAACACAGAGATGAAACGTGTACATAAAACGGTTGATAAACGTATAGACAGCCTCCGAGCTGACTTAAACGGAGAACTAGATACACTAACAGGTAGAGTGAATTCCATAGCAGACAGTGTGCAAGCAACAGGATATACCGAGGATCGCTCACTGAACATAGTCATAAGGAAGTTACCGGAAACTGTAAACGAAGACATTAAGGAAAAAGTCCAGTCCTTCATAGACAACCAACTTAAAGTGGATAGTGTAGAAGTAGTGAAGTCCAGGAGAGTTCAGACTGACAATGGCTCATTCTCACCTGGGGTAGTGATAGCAACTCTCGGCAACAGTGATGCTTGTAACAAGGTTTTAAAGGCCAAATCCATACTGCGGAACACAGAATACAAGGATGTTTTTATTCATGGAGATCAGTCAAGGCAGGAGAGGTTAGCAGCTAGAAATCTTCGCACATTAGTGAACGCTGTCAACAGAGGAGAACCTTTGGCAATAAGGGGTAGCCGCGTAGTGAGTTCTCAAGGAGGAAATAGCCGTGTGCAGAGCAATGATATGCCGAGCGGTTCTCATTTTTAGTAATAGAGACAGTTTTTCAGCTAGTGTTTCCCGGAATGTTCGTAATCAGAGTGATCAGAGTGTGCAACAATGCGCCCAATAGATCGCGTGGCGGGGCAAATCATCTGGGCAGCAACTCCCAGAGTAATGCCCTCTTTTCCAGCAATGACAATTCTCAGTCAAAC
Source organism: Azorinus chamasolen (assembly GCA_963576725.1). Classification (NCBI taxonomy): domain Eukaryota; kingdom Metazoa; phylum Mollusca; class Bivalvia; order Cardiida; family Solecurtidae; genus Azorinus; species Azorinus chamasolen. The sequence continues at coordinate 57,944,749 of OY755249.1, forward strand.
AGCACTGGTTACCGCGGACAGGGGCGAGGTCACAACAGTCGAAATCGCGGGAGGCAAAGTAGAGGTAACCAGGGCTGGAACAATGGCAGAGGAGGACGAGGTCGTAGGGCATAGGTTAGGACAGGGTTTTGGAACGTTAATGGCTGGAGCTCGAACACAGACAGTGATAATTATTACCTACGCAGAGAATGTGATGTATATTTAGACTTTGACATTTTGGGTATTGCAGAAACGCATTTGATTGCTAATAATGAAATTTCTGTTCCAGGTTATAAATGGTTTGGAAGTAATAGGAAACTCGTACATGTAAATGCTAGAACAGGGTCTGGTGGGGTTGGTTTTCTTGTCAAAGAAGATTTGTTCAATGATTTTGATATTACAGTGATTGATAATAACCTTGATGGTATTCTATGGCTCTGTTTTAAAGATAATACATCAAATTTTAAGTTTTTTACTTGTGTATGTTACTTGCCACCAAAGAACTCCTCAAGACAAGGTGATGTAAATCTATTTTATGATTCATTGTTAACTAGCATTTACACGTACCAGGGTGAAGGGATTATAGTATTATGTGGGGATTTTAACAGTCGTATTGGTGATAACCATGCTTATATAGTTGGAGTTGATGAAATATCAGAAAGGGAAGTGTTAGATTTTAAAACAAATATGTATGGTGATAGACTGATTGAGTTTCTAATAGACAGTAACATGTGTGTTTTAAATGGTCGAAATTGCACAAAGAATGATTTTACTTCTGTTTCAAATAAAGGTTGTGCAGTAGTAGATTTCTGTATAGTACAACATGACAATTTGGAAATTTTTAATGATTTTAATGTTACAAGGTCTACAGATTTGATTAATAGTGTTTTATGGATAGAGGTCTATCTCCTACATCAATTCCAGACCATGCTGTGTTATCATGGGTTATTGATCTACCAGGTAACAGTAATAACCACAATTTTTCTTCTGAATCCAGTGATGGTTGCAATTATAGCAGTGAACAGACCGCTTACCATAAATTTGACGTTAGAAACATACCCCCTATTTTTATGCAGTCAAATGATACTGTATGCCAAGTACATGAGACAGTTTTTAAGCTAGAGCAAAGTTTGAGATATCAAGAGGATGTTGATAAATGTTACACTGATTTAAGTGACACCCTTAGAAATGAAATGTATAGCAACATTAGTTTTAAGACTATTAAAATTGAGGAAAGTTCCAGGTGTAGTAAGAAAAAGCGTATTGGTAAGCCATGGTGGAGCGATAGACTATCTTGCCTTTGGAATACTCTCTGTATATCTGAAAGAAATTGGCTAAGGTGCAAAAATGAGTCTGAAAAGAGAGTTCTCAAAAATGAATTCATCACTGCACGTAAGAATTTTGATAGAGAAGTACAGAGAAGCAAACGAGTTCACTGGAGTACATTTCAGGAAAATTTGGCATCTGTTGCATCGATAACCAGGAAGAATTCTGGAAATCCATTGGCAAGATAGGGATTGCTCAATCAAGGTTAAGTGGCATTCCTATGGAGGTTGTTTTGGATAATGGGGATGTATCTAGTAACCTTGAAATTGTTTTAGATAAATGGAAGCGTGATTTTAGTTCCCTGTATAATAGTCAATACCAATTGACAGATACTGATGCACTGATTATGAATAATACACCTTCTAATATGGGTGGAGACTTGGATGAGTTGAACACTCCAATTTCAGTGGAAGAAGTTAAGAGGGCAATCTGGCAATCGAAACTAGGTAAAGCCTGCGGATATGATAGAATCCCTATTGATATATTTCGAAATGACTTTTCAGTTTCATTTTTACATATTTTCTTCAATATTTGTTTTGGTCAAGGTGTCTTTCCTTCGGAATGGGGCAAACTTATAATTGCTCCAATTCCTAAGTCTAATGCAGCAGACCCGAGGGACCCGCTCTCGTATAGAGGCATGGCTTTATCATGCGCTATGTACAAGATCTTTTGTCTAGTTTTGAATAACAGATTGTCTTCATGGGCAGAGACAAATAATGTTATATCTGATGAACAAAATGGCTTCAGGAAAGGTAGAAATACTGTTGATCATATTTCTACCTTGACAAATGTTATAGATACAAGAAAAAAGCTTAAGCAGTCTACCTTCTGTGCCTTTATTGACTTTCGTAAAACATATGATCTAATAAACAGAAGTTTGCTTTGGAAGAAATTGTTTCAGAAAGGCATACAAGGCAGCATGTTTAATGCATTACAGTCTCTGTACACTAATTTATCGTCATGCGTAAGAGTAAATGGTCACTATACAGACTGGTTTGAAAATAGCTGCGGACTTCGTCAAGGTTGTTCCTTGTCACCGCTTTTATTTAATCTTTTCATAAATGACCTTGTTGTAAAGATCAGAGCCTCTGATAAAGGTGTAATGATAGATGATGATAAAATCAGTATACTTCTCTATGCAGATGATATTGTTCTTTGTGCTCAGAATGCTGAAGATCTTCAATATATGCTGGATATCATGGCAGAATGGTGCTCTGTCAATACTATGACTGTTAACCCCCCAAAAAGCAAGGTGATCCATTTTCGCCCACAATCCGTGTCTAAAACCTCCCATCGTTTCATATGTGGTATTCATAGTCTGGATACAGTTGGCCATTATACTTACCTTGGTCTTCTGCTTAATGAATTCCTAGGACTTTAATAGAACTGCCAAGTATGTAGCACAAAGTGCTGGTAGAGCCCTTGGTCTCCTAATTGCAAAGTCCAGAAGCATAGGTGGCATGCCTTATAATGTTTTCAAGAAGCTATATGAAACTATGGTATGGCCTGTCATTGCATACTCTGCATCTGTATGGGGCAATAAGTCATACTCATGTATAAATGCTATTCAAAATAGGGCCATGAGGTTCTACCTTGGTACTGGTAAATATACCCCAAACGCTGCTTTATATGGAGAGGTAGGCTGGGAACCACCGCATGTGAAACAGTGGAAGGTTGTATCTAGACAATGGTATAGGTTTGAGGCTATGGATAAAAGTAGATTAAACTATAGAGTGTTTAAGTATTGCCTTACAAAGCAAGGTAATAAATGTAGAAATTGGCAGTATTACTATATTCAACATTTATCCAATCTGAACTTGTCAATTTTGTCTTTTAATTGTAACTCTCACTTATCCAAGAATTATTGTGAATATATTGAGGAACAATCTATGGTTAGTTATATCCAGGATTGGAGAAGGAGTATAAATCAAGAGACTAGTAAGAGTGGTAATGGAAGGAATAAATTAAGATCTTACAGGCTACTTAAACAAAACTATGACACAGAAGTATATATCCTCAACAATATGCCTTTTAAACATAGATCTGCTCTGGCAAAATTTAGATGTGGGGTAGCACCCATAAGACTAGAAACTGGCAGATATGAGAATCTGACAGTAGAGCAAAGGATCTGTCCTATATGTAATAATTCAGTTGAAACAGAAATTCATGTTCTACTATACTGTCCTGCATACCAATCAATAAGAAATGCTCTGTTTGAAAAGCCAGTTGAAATAGATGAAAGCTTCCTCGGCTTAAACGATGAAGACAAATTTATGTTTATCCTATCCAATGATGGATTAGTGAAATTGTCAGCCAGAACCTGCTTCTCTATTCTTAAACTTAGGTCTGATCATTTGTATAGATGAGGCACTTTGAGATAAGGGGCAGACCCCCAGTAAATATACATTTATCCATGTACTTCTGATCCTTGAGACTTTATCTCTCCTCCAGACCCTATGGGTGACTGCTCAGTGGGGCCGTCTAAGATGGACGACTCTACTGAGAGGTCACCATTGTCGTGGGGTTTGGTGGAGAGATGAGGATAATGGAATTTGAGGTACGTTTCAGTGGAAAGGTGCTGATGGATGTATAGATTAGGAACAATTTTTCTTAACCAGTTAGTACTTTTAATGTATGTATAACTTGTATCAATAGTGTGTAAATGGTCGTGATTTTTTTTTAATGTGTATGTTATCTTTTAGAGATACAGTGAAACCTGCCAATAGCGGCGGTCAGATTAGATTGACCTATGTGTGTTTCGGGCAGGGTTGGAGCGGGATGAGAGTAAGACAGAAGGTTCTTTTATGAGCTTTCTGATTGGCTTTCGCATTGCTCTGAGGTGTCGCCCGTCTTTTGTACTATCACTTTGATAGTCGTTGGGACGAGGTTTCACTGTACATCCTTAAAACTCTTCTGCTAATCTGCCTTGTCAATGTGGTACTCATGATCTGACACAATGTAGATATGTCGTATATCTCCAATTAACAGCTATGAAACAGCTTAGTGATAGCTAGTGACATTTAATTGACAAGGGAGTTTTTGGTTTTTTTTTATTATTATTTTTAGTTTTAAATGTACATGTATATAATGGATGATATGTAATTTTGCCCGCTGCTTCATGTGCACTTCCTGTCTCCATTTTTGCAAACAGTGTCTACCTTGATCAGACAAATCATGTTTGAGTTAACTGATGAAGGTCGGCACTTTTTTGTGCTGAAATCTCTAATTTTTATCGGAGTGAGATTGTCACCTGTTGTAGGCAAGGATGCAACATGGGGGTCACAGTACTGCTGATTTTCTGTCTGACGGTCTTTTGGTCTGGTATATTTCTACTCTCATCTGTATCTCCTGTTTACACTGGAGCTTTTAGGATGGAGTTTCGTTTATGGGGATGCTCTAATTTCACTGCTCCTGTAAGAGTTGTTCCCCTTTCCACTTTCTCTCTCCTGTAGGTTACTTATATTATAGTGTAGCCTCTGGAATTATGTAAGGGGTAAGACAAGTAGAAGTGGATAACGCAAAGTTCTTGACTCTTGCACCGGTACAGTAGGAGTTACTCCCCTTCTTCTTATTGCCTTCTTATCCTGTGCAGAATGCTAATGGTAGATTGAAACTTTAGGGATGGGTTTTCACTGGTTGGATAGAGATTGATGGTTAAAGGTGCCTTGCAATGTTCGTAACTTTTTACGTCATAGCTTCTGTAAATCTATATCACACGTATGCCTATCAACGGGGGACACATGTGTTCAAAGAGTTTTGGGGTCTTCTTTGTGAGTGCTCATGAGGCTGTGGGGCAATAATAATTTTCATGTGATAACAAACAGTCTCCTATAACTCTATATAGAGTGGCAATGTACTTTTTTTTATCATAGATGTATGTATTGTATACTCGATGTACATTGATGAGACAGAAATAAAGAAATATAAAAATTGAAAATACCTGCATTAATCCGAATAGCGATAATCCGAAAATTCGAGCATGTGTGCTGGTCCCGCGGATCATTCTGGTTCCCTTTATTGTTTAATTCGAGCACGATGTTTTCCCACCTCCGAGATAATTATTCACACCTTCTCGATACGTTGTCGTGAACTTTTGAAAGATCCGTCTATGGGACATTAGATCTTCCAAATGTGTGAATAACACATTCATTGAATACAGACTTTACTTTGGTGTAAATAATGATGAAAATTTAATAGACTGAAGTCTTAATAAACAAAGAGTCACAATCATAATTTGCATACGTTCGCAAACGTGTAGTGATTTTTCGGTACCGCTGAGAGTGTGCCATATAACGTCTATCTGCTTTAAATTTTGAAATAGTACACAGCTCTTCGTGTAGTGCTTTGAAATTCGCAATATTTTTTGTTTCTTTTAGACAGTCTCGTTCATGCAGACTCTTGCTACGAGAGAAGAATGAGAATAACTATGTCAGACGAAACAAGCCGAGTGTTCCGATTATTAATTAATTTGGTCTATCGCCCTATTTTCCTTACTATGAAACAGCACGGGAACGAAACAAAAATGTTTGTTTTTTGCCAACTCAGCACCAACAACTAAATTAATGTCGTCAAATGGGAAAATATGCAAAATAAACGAAATAGCGCTATACGCTACGACTGTTCTAGGGATATGTCTAAATGGTTTGAAACAAGTTTTGAGTTTATTGTGAAGGGTCCGTTGAACGGACCCATACACATTATACTGAAACTTCGGTCGCCGATGTGAATGGTGTTTTCTGTTATCACTTATATAAGGAAAGAATCGATGGATTATATATGCATTGAAGTTTATGATAATGTTAAAAAGGTTTACTGTGAAGAAATATGCTTCCTCTTGTCGTCAAACAATGCTCTTGGAAATGACATAAAATGCTAGAGATCGGTTCTTTCGAGCATCGCGATAATCCGAGGTTTTTGCCGATTCTTGATGGTGCTCGAAATATCGCCAATATACTGTATATGCAAACACACACATATTATTCCAAAATCTTGGTTGATTCATAATGAACAACCACATTATGGTCGGAATAGACAGTTTTGCACCTTTTTTAGCTCACCAGAGCACAAAGTGCTCAGGGTGAGCTTTTGTGATAGCCTGATGTCCGTCGTCCGTCGGCGTGCGTCGTGCGTCGTGCGTCGTCCGTCGTTCGTCGTCCGTCGTCAACAATTTGAACCTTTAAAATTCTTCTTCTCTGAATCTACAGGGGTCTCAGCTTTCATCTTTGGCACATAGCATCATCTGTAGGTCCTCTACAAAAGTTATATAAATTATGTCCCTAGGGTCAAAATTGGCCCCACCCCAGGGGTGCATTGTTTTCTATAGAAACATATAGTGAAAACTTTGAATATCATCTCCTCTGAAACTGAAAGGTTCTCAGCCTTCATATTTGGCACATAGCATCATGTTCAGGTTCTCTACAAAAGTTATATAAATTATGCTCCTGTGGTCAAAATTGGCTACACCCCGGGGTGGACAGTTTTCTAGCAAACTTATAGCTGACTGCGATTTTAAGCATCTTCTCTTTGCTCATAAATAGGTCATCCAGTCAAGCAGTGGGATAGATGACCAGTGGCTATTTTTAGGTCACCTGTATCTGGTGCTGGAGCTCTGTGCCTTAACCCTTTGCCTGTTCTATGTTTATTATTAATTTGAATGCCTACTGCATATTCATGAACAAAATAGTTAAAATGAAGTATGGAAGGTGGAACATTGTAGTCATTTTTTTCCAAATTTCACAACCTACTGAATATTCATCTACAAAATAGTTATAATGAAATATAGTAGGTGGAACATTGTAGCCATTTTAGAAACTTAAGGAACAGATGTATAAAATTCCATTTACAAACAGAGCAGGCCTTGATCAGATGGCTCCTATAGGAGGCATCCGATCTGGGTCTACTCTGTTTTCAAAAATGTGAAAACACGTTTGTATGAGGGAAGGGTTAATTAATAATAGTGATTGGCATTATGATATTATTACATGTATAACCTGCCCTGCAGTTCAGAAGAAGGGTAAATCATGTGAAGACTCCAGAATGCCAAATTAAAGATTTCAAATAAATTATGAAATATGAAATTGTATTACTTGAAACTATTAAGTTATACTTATGAGTATGCAATTATTATGTAATAATTTATAATAATATTCAAATGCAAAAAATCAGTTTGGAATGCTAGGGTACACATACCCGTTCAGAAGAACAGTTGATCGCCTTTAGTCAGAACTTTGTATGGCCTTGTTTAAATTATGCCCCTGGGATTAAAATTGCCCCACCCGAGGGGTGGTCAGTTTTCAATAAAAATATATAGTAAAAACATTGAAAATCTTCTCTGAAACTGGAAGGTTCATAACTTTCATATTTGGCACATAGCTTCATGTTCAGGTCCTCTACAAATGTTATATAAATTATGCCCCTGTGGTCAAAATTGGCCCTTCCCCAGGAGTAGCCAGCTTTCAATAGAAACATAAAGTGAAAACTTTGAAAATCTTCTCCTCTGATTGTCTGGTGAGCGCTTCAGGGCCATTCTGGCCCTCTTGTTTTTAATTTTTTTTTTAAAAAAAACCTTCATTTCCATCAGGATGTTGATGGCCAAGAATGACATCATCTGTGGCTATTTCATATCAAATTTGTTGTCAAATGTACTTTGCTGTGACATCTCCAAGGGTTTTTTCTTTGATTTTGGAGGAAAGACCCTGGCCTTACCGAAGGGGAAAAATAAGCGCGAAATGAATGCTTTAGAGGAAAAGTCAGAAAATATCAACATAACATTGACAGTACAATTCAATTACGAGCATTTCATGCAGTTCTGATAGTTTAATTGTGTTTTTCTTGTGTGTTTTGTCTACAACTGCATAACTCTTGGCTATTACTAAAACTACAAACATGTCATCTATGAGTTTCCATAAAACCCCATTATAAATCAGAAATCACAGTAAATCTCAACTATTCCATTAACCGAGACAAATATGATCGGAATTTTGGTAGATAAAGATATCATCGGTATTTTTTTGTAAATGAAGAGGCCTACATGTACGTCTCGCAATTTTGCGATGACAATGGCATGAATGGCAAGTTCCATCTCGGTTTGTGGAAAAACTAATTAAATGCATGGTAGAGAGTAATACGCATACTAGTCTGTTAACACTGCAAGAGAATTTGGCATTTCTAGCGTGTTTCATCAGTAAAAGTACGCTAATAGAAAAGAAAGTGTTGCGGTACTGCTGGTATCAAAGCGAAAGTACAGCCACTGCGATTCATGCTAAATGCTATACGGATTACTCTGATCTCTAGGTAAGATGGGTGTATAGAAATGCGGTTCGAATTTTATTCCGAACACGGTGTCGATATAAAAATTGCCCTCTGCCTCCCTATCGGCGGAGAGGTAACTGATCAATGAAAAAATACAACAGGTTTTCTATTGAGAAGTCTTCGATATCGGCGGAAAAGAAATTTATAATTTATAGACAAGCTATTGCTGCTGTAGAAACGCCAATGTGTTGGGAAGACAATGTTTGACTAAACACTGGGAATGAGGTTAATATTATACGAGTTAATGCTTTAAGGCTTGCGCAACTCATGTTCGCGGATATGTATATGTGTACTTCATATCTGGTCAAATCCGGTGTTTAGTAATACCGATATTCTTTCGCGTTTTCTTTGGAGTATATTCAATAATTCAAGCTTTTAAAAGGTTGATCTTGTGTAGACTAGCAGAAGTTATCTTACAAAGCGAAGTATTATCAAATGCACGAAAAGTAAATAAATACATGAACATTTTACAACAAAACTAGTTCAGAATTGAAGAGAACTATTTTTCAACTGATAAGCCCTTGGGCGGGGCCATTTTTGGCCCGGGGGTCATAATTTGAACAATCTTTGTAGAGGACCATTAGATCATGCTACATGCCAAATATCAAAAGTCTAGGCCTTACAGTTTCAGAGAAGAAGATTTTTAAGGATTTTTCTATGAAAAACTGATAAGCCCTAGGGCGGG